>JBAMIB010114100.1:0-14056 GCA_037177415.1 Kaempferia rotunda
CACTTCATCGCTTTAATATCTAAAGAACAATACATACTACACTTATGTCAATGAACTCAAAATTTTGCAAGCCTCAAACCATCAAGCTAAGGCAAAGGGATATAGTTCCTTGCCTTGTGTGCAATTCTATTTTATTTTATTTTTTTAATTGGTAACAAATATCCAAGTCTTCCAATTGACTTTGTGGGTAAGTTTATTATTATGGTAAAAAGGTGATTCGTTTGCCCTAACGTCATCATCAATTTGTCATTGGACAACATAGAGGAGGTAAATCACAGATGACTATTAGCCATTAGTGCAGTCGCCAAAGCATGAAGGAAAACATGCGCAAACACGCTGAATTTCAACCCTCGACCTAAGACTTTGTATGCAAGTATATTGTGGCAAAAGGTGATTCAGTCGCCCCAACAACTCCACCAACCTATCTCTTGGCTAACATGGAGAAGGTAAATTATGATTGGCCAAGGCATGAGAGAAGACATGCTCAGACGTGTCGAGTTTTGATCTCATAACCTAATGTGATAACACCATATGGTTTATCACCGCACCATCCTAAGGAGACAATTTTGTGTGTGGGCGCAAATCTATATGACAAAAGATGATTCGTTCGACTCCAACGCTCACGTCAACCCATCCCTAGCACATAGATTTGCACCTACACTCATGGGGTCGAAATTTGAAGTATCTGAGTATGTCTTCTCTCATGTTTTGACCATTTGCACTAAGGACTACCAATCAATCATTATTTACCTCCTCTATGTTGGCCTACAGTTTCTATTGTCGCATTTTAACCTTTAACAGCCTTCAAGCACAACTACACTCCTTCCTCACCACAAGCTAAACTTCAATTAGGAATTTGGGCCAGCATCAATTCAATGTTGGTAGAAGATAATTACGCTCATTCGCTCCTCATAATCTATCCCTAAATTATGTAAAAAGAAGAAAATCACAAAATCATATTACAGCCAACTACCAAATTAGCTATAGGTTGGAAGGAGTATTTTGTCTCCAAGAGCACAAGAAATTAATCTCTTATCCCATTGTAATAAATATATCATCCTCTAACCAATTGAACATCCCGTGATCCTGTGAGACCACCGTCAACTCAACTAGCCATTAGAGCATGTGTTCTGAAGTACTCCAAGGCAAAGTGAATCAATAAGATCTAATCATTGCTAACGGGCAGAAGCAGCGAGAAGGAAACAAACGACGACAAAGAGATGCAAGAAGACAATAAAAAACAAATGTGAAGCAATGAGATCAAATAGAAAAACACAAGTTTCAATCCCTCCACCTTTAGTCGACCTTAGATCATGTTGATGATATGGCTGAGCAGGTTGAGGGATACATACTTTATAAAAGATGAACAAGGTGTTTTATGGGAGTGAAAGGGGCACTGCTCGCCTAAGTGCACAATTAATGTGTTTTCATTTGCCTGCATGAACCTCTCTTATTTTTCAATAGCATCATTAAGAAAACACTAATATCGTTACAACAAGTAAACAACAAATAAATTGTACATTTCACCTATTTGACATTCATAAAAAGGGATCTTGTCCTGTGGACTTTGGGTGACTAATCTCCGAGCAAGCTACTATTTTCCAGTAATCGTTGTCTCTGTAGCCATAACAACTTTGCCCATGGAAGAAAACAAAAGGTTCTATGTATAAATCGGGCATGAAGATCTCTAAGCACATGAAGCCAGTACAAACAAGAGTAAACTAAATTCTTCCACGGGTTAGATGGCAAAATCCATTTCCTCTCACTTTCCCATCATGCTTGAGAATTCATAATTCACAAGATTAGTGGTGAAAACATTGAACGTTGGGATGTTAAGGAATTCGGTTCTGAAGTATGTCACAATCTTCCAGGTGGAGAAAACAGTTGAATGTGTATAGGAGGAACCGACCTGTTGATGAGCATGTCAAACCCCAGATGCTGTTGAAATGAAGCATTCTTGCTGAACCATAAAGGTTAGTGAAAAAATGCATCAACTGCGCCAGTCTGCATTGATCATCACTGAATCTTTTGAATTTTCAGCAGTTTCACATTTTCTTCTGCCTTAAAATCAGCAACCGACATTTCTCATCAGCAACCGCCAGTACACCAGATTTGGAATCCACTGCAGTGCACATAATGCTCCCAACTAATAGTCACAGAAGAATAACAAATGATAAGGTCAAGGCATTTTGCTAAACAAGAAGGGTTAATAGGCAAAAATTTCCAGATACTAACCCAATTGGAAATACTAAGAACTTTACTGAATTTCTAGCAAATAATCACTTACACTGGACTCGGAGCAAATTTGACAATTTCTTTCCGGTTGATAATTCCCACTTGTACAAGACACCATCGTGTGTGCCAATAAATCCATAACCATCAGATACATCTACAGAAGAAGCCCTGCAATAATAATAATAAAAGAATATTGATAAAAAAGCTCTGTGTAATAGAATTCACTGTTTTATCAAGTAGCTGTGTTTGCACAAGCTCTAGCGATTTTATGCAAATCAATCAAGCTGTGACTTCTGTAAAATAGCCAACAAATATACAAGCTTTAATGCCTTATCTCCTTAGAGCAATAAAGAATTGGATGAAAGCCTCTCTTAAGAAATAAGAATAAGATGATTGTACTATAGTATGATTGAGAAATCAAGTATTTGGAAGCCATATGAAGCAAACAAAATCAAATGTCTTTCATTAAACAAAATGCTGAACCAGTTAGAGAACAATACTGCTTGAGAAAAAATCATCTATCATGTTTGACGAGTAGCAAAAAATTGACTAGGAAGGGAGAACTAAAAATTTCCCCTTTTCCAACCAAATATTTTCCAGGATAGATGACAATGATGTTTGTCTTAATTGCATGGCGATAAGAAACTTCATGTGAACAAATATTTGGCAACTTGATTGAGCGCAGTCTAAAAGTAACATGAAAAAGTAAAAGCATGATGAGGAAACTGAATAGATGTGGTATCTATGCAGATTAAAGGTTAGAGTCTAAATTATTTTTCAGTATTGAATTTTTGAAGGTTGTTTTAAGTTCTAAAAAAGTTTTTTATACTTGTTAGACTAAGTTACCTTGTCTTAGGGAAATTAACCTTTATTTTGGTTTATCAAAGAGATTCAAATCCCCATGTAATGGAGATTCTTCAATTAATCCAATCGTCCTTTCTCTTGTGTACTGCTCCTGGTGCTAAATTAGGTATCCTTGATGTTGTTGATGCACTTAATATCAGTTAAGAATTAAATAGTGGAAAATGATCCGCATTGCTCTCAAGACTGATAAGATAGAGAGTACTGTTATTAAAACGAAATTAAATGTGACAGGACAAGAAAAGCATCTCTGATAAATCTCTCCTATTCTTATTTGTTATCAATCCTCTCTCACACCATTGCTTTCCTCTTAATAGCTCATAAAATCATGTTTGTGAGACCATCTCTATAAAACTCTTAGCAAATTACCATGAATCTTAAACTCCAACTCTATGGTTCACTCCAATATTTGCTACTAAGAAAGAAAAAAATTGCTAGTGACACAACAGTTCAAGGATGAAACTATTGGTTGATAGTAGAGGTGCAAACAAATTGAGCCGTCTCGCAAGCTTTTCGAGCCGACTCAATAAATATTCAATTCATATTTGAAATTATCGAATTCGAGCCAAACTCGAACATATTCGAATATTTTTTCGAGTTGAATTGGAGCCTATACTATTTTATTCAATCGTTCACCAGTCACTCGCGAGCCGAACTCGAATCGAATTGTAATTATTTTTACACAATTTTAACTTAAATAAATTCAAATTAAGGTTCGAATAATTCGAACTGAATTCAAATTTAAGTCATTTCGAATTATAGTTCAAATATGCTTGAATCAAGATTCGAACAATTCAAATCGAATTCGAGCTCAAATTTTATTTCGAATCAAGTTCGAGTCAAAACTATTTGTATTTTCGAGCTTCGAATCGAGCTTTGAATATCATATATATTGTTCAAGCTCGAACTCAAATATCAATATTTTTATATTATTCAGCTCGATTCAATTCGTTTGCCCCCCTAATTGATAGGATAAATGATATGCTCTTTTACTCTGAAATACTTAGTAAGTGCATATTACTGGACTTTTATGTAGTCTAATCACTACCAATTTTAAACACCAAATAACTAATCTTTCTTTGATATGAAAATAGCATTTTATTGTTCTCATAGTAGAATCAACAGAAACAGATCTGACACAAACAAACATGTTATTGTTCACCTAGTAGAATCATTTGCAATGCAAATTTGACAGGTGAAAACCATTTTCCAATTTCATTGGTGGCATTTTAGAGAATAAGTTTGATTTTGATGCAAGAAATTTGAAGTACCTAAAATCCAACATGTGTCCCATGATTACTATATTTCTCACTAAAAGAGCTGGCCTCCAAGATGCATTTGAAGTTGGCTGTCGTTCTTTGGGGTGATTAACCACTTGAGGATCTGAATCTTTATCAGCAGAAACTAGTATCCACATAGCATTACCATCTTGCAATGGAGTTGAAGCAGCTTCAGCAACACAATGATGTGAAGTCTCTTGCATGAGCTTCATATTCTGACAAGATGAAGTGTTGATCTCATCTAGAAAATTGAACATACCAATTGGAAGAATCTGAAAGATCAAATTGCCCGAATTCAAAAATCTGGAAAGGAGTACCCTCTTCGATATGTTCCTAAAGGAAAACAAACTTGTTCACAATACTAGAAAATTGAGTTGCATAACAAACATTGGAAAATAAAGGACATTATGAAAGCAACCATAAACAAGAGCAAGAAGTTGACACAGAAACTACTACAAAGTTGACATAGACGATCATGTTGAAGAACAAAAATATAAAATATCAAGCACAGTATACTCATGATGCCCACAATTGGAAAATTGAAGCATCACAAAAATCTACTATTCAAAATAGGGGAACAAAAATATATTACCAACAGACGGTTTAATAAATTAACAATTTTTAACATGTAACAATGTTAATAACCTACCATAAACCAAAGCTGCCAATGCCATTATGACCTACAATGAGACAGTCACTCTTCGGTACTGTTTTCAGCTCTACTGCAGGTCTTAAATAATCAAAACTTGGTAGCACAAACTCCTCCAAAGATTTACTGCAAAACCCAATGAGATATGACCATCAAATTACATATAAGAACAAAGTAACTGATAATGTCAAAGAAAATCCCTCTTAGAGGTTGATTAGAGCGTACCATCAGCACATAAAAGCATATTAAAAACAAGCATTTCATAATATCATCTCATTAACAATTTCCAGTTAGACTAGCAAAAGTAAGAGAAGGAATATATAAGATAGGATCAAAGATACCTCCAATTGCAGTTCATCAACCAGACACGCAATGTCCCACTCAATTCAGCAGCTGTGACATAATTAGGTTCACAAACTGCGATGCAGGAAAGTCGCTCAATGGCTGTCAAGGTAACTGATGGTAGAACATATCCCATAAAAACCTTTCCAATTAGTACAGTATTTTCTTCACATAACACAGATTTGCACATAGAACATGAGCAATGCATACTTTGTGTCCTGTTGATGTTCAGGATTGATTAAATTGATGGTGTGAAATTCATTTACATAACAAATATAATTAGTGAAGTTCTGGTATTTCTATACCTGCAGAGAGGTGCTCTTATTGTACTAACAAAAACAAGGGATTGCCCATCGGGAGTGAACTGTAAACAAGATCCTTTATACGTTGTCTATAAGAAGAAATCACTTGAGATAAGATATACTGAAAAGTAAGAAATCACATTAGAACCTAAACACAAAATCTTTCAGTAGGATGACTAACATTTCCAATTGTCGGTCCAGGAAGGAGAGGCAACATAAGTGAAGCGTAGCCAATAAAATATGGACAAATCTCTCCCTGATCGTTTAAAGGAACCTTGTATATAAAGACAAACCTTTCATCACTTTCTCGAATGCCACAGATCACAGAAATTTGTAAATCATCCTCGTATGGTCTCAACAAGATGAACAAGACTGGCTTGGGTTGCCTATAGCAACCAGCAAGCTCAAAAGATTCATCCAATACTTCATCCGATCTAGCAGCTCTGAACAAAGAATCATCAAACTGATCATTAGAATTTAGCTGTCTTTGGCAAATGTTTGCAGTTTGTTCATGTCCTATATTCCTTGTGGCTGGTTTTTCATCTGAAAAAGATAGCAGTTCCATAACTTCTATGTTTTGGCTAGGCACACAATTGACGGGCCCCTGATATGCTTGTTGGCAAAATTGGAAGGACGGATGGGGCTTACTCATGGAATCTGCAATATTCTCCTCTGTGTGATTAACAGAAAAATCACGAAACTCAGAATGTTTCGCGTTAACATCAACATAGTCAGTCACATTTTGGGTCTGTTCAACAACTGGTGAATTTGATTGATAATTTGTCAGCTTGGTTTGCACACTACTATAAATTTCTGTTGGCCTTGCAGCTGTAACATCAGAATTCATATAATTTCTGCAGATTATACTTTCTGAAAAAGGAACATTGCAATTGCCAGAAAACTGAGATTTATTAGAAAGCCTCTGAGACCTGTTGGTTCTGTCAGTATGTTGCCCATCATCCGAAAGCAACATCTTACCTCCATTCACATTAACCGGCAATACATTTGTAGGTTCTACTGTTAATGCATGATTAAAGCCTGTTTGATCTCCAACCTCACAAACTTTTTGTTCAGTAGCATCAAGAACTCCAAACTCTATCTGGTTATCCAAAACCAAACTTTTAATATCTTTGCTGGTTTTACCATTCTTGTTTTGTGGCACTTCTAAAATTGTTACTAACGCACACATATTTCCATCATTTAAGTTATTAGAACTAGCATTTGCAGCAGTAGAGCATTGCCCCATGCACTCCATTTTCCATTTTCCATTATTATAATGCAGCATAGGTTTAGATATATCCTTTTCTTCATGAGAATCCTCATTGTTAACGACATCAGAATTCAAATATGGCAAGTTATGATTAACAGAAGCACCTAAACAATCAGCATCTGAACGTTCTTTTTCAAGACGGAGATCATCATTAAATGCTTCTTCCAAATACTCCACGAGAGAATCTGTTAAATATTCATTCTTAATTGTTTCCTTGGAAAACAAAACTTCAGAGTCCAAAGGCTTTCCAGTTCTCTCACCAAGAATATTAAGAGATTTGGATGTGTTATTATTTTCTCTGGATTCTGCACATTCAGATTCACAAGCAACATTTGTATGCTCATTTGGATGAACATCACAAACATATTTATCATCCTCATAGCTATCGGGAATCATATTCTTTGGATCTTCCAAATATAGTGCATGATCAGATATCTTATGGGGTAAGCAATCATCAATAGCATCCTCCATTTTTGCCATTTGGCATGAAATTGAAATTTGGTCATTCAATGTCTCAGGAACTTTTTCTTGTGTTCCATTCATTAGCCTATTAGCATCCAGCCCTTCTGAAAAATGATAAGCAAAGTTTACCAAAAATAAACATGAGTGGGTAAAGAAGAGGAATGAGCTACAGAAAAACAGCTTTGTCTCACTGAAAACAGAATTGCAACTAATGCCTTCATAGAGTCAATTAGTACTTGAGCTGTTGAGCATACCTTCGTATATTTTGTCAGTCAACTGATCATTCTCAGCCATATGTTCTGCAGAGCTTGCTTTAAACAAAGTCAAAGTCGCACCAAGTCTCACTGCCTGGCTCTCATATCTTGACTTCCTTCTCACGTAAGTCTTCTCAAGAAGAGGAACAGCTCGAGGAAGCAGAAAAGATATCATGGAGTTTGCCAATTCTTTATCAGATACACTCAGATCAGCTTTCACAGAACCAGATTTTGAAGAACCCGACAGTGGGCCAGTTTCTGGAAGTGAATCATTGACAAGTTCTTTCAAAGCAGCATCCCTCAAACTTGAACATTCTGATCCAGGATTTATGCATGCTGAACTCCCCCTAACTGATTGAAAATCAGCAGCATCACCTAACAAGCAATATGCTATTGAAATCAAATATAGGAAGAAATGGAGCTTTATTTAGCATGTACCAAGCAACCAGAAAATGATCATAAAAATAAGATTCTAAGAATACACACATTTTTCAACATCACATGCATCAGAAATGAACAATTCTGAATAATTTTCAAACGCCAGCATTGCTCCACTTTCCACTGCTTTTGGCAAAACACCTGACGGACTCAGTCTGGCATTTGATAACCTAAAAGCATTTTGCTGTGAAGGTCACAAAATAGAAGATATTTTATGAGAAAATGGAAAGTGAGAAAATAGTTCTACTATATATAGGCATGAGCAAATTGAAGTTATCATAGACAATATTCAAAATTCAAAACCCTATGATGAGCAATGACTAAATCATACCTGCTCCAATATGCAATTCTTTACGAGTATTGAAACAAATACATTTGTGTGCATGAAAATAAGATAAAAGTGAAAATCTTGTCATGAAAGGCATATTTAATATCTAGAACTAGGTCCAAGAAACTAATGGTTAAAATTTTAAGCATGGTACTGATGCATCAATTCACATTTTAAAATGGTGTATACAATATGATAGTGCATAATGTTACTTTGGCTATGATGTTGAGATGAATATATGGGATTACAATAGAAGATATAACAAAAAAAAATTAATATCTTGAGCAATTAGGTGAAGCTCAAATGAGTGGTAAAACCATAGAAAATAGATTGAGATGGTGTGAGCATGTTCAATAATGCTAAATAGATTTTCTAATTAGACGAGCTAAAATTAATTAGCATCAAAGCCCATAATTACAGAGAAATCAAGGAAAAGTCCATTTAATACAATAACAAATTTGAATTGTACAGTTTTACAGAGAGTCCAATGGTGGAATATGATCCATGTAGCCAACCTACAATAGTTGAAACTCAGGGTTTATTGTTGTTAATGCATATATGATAAAATTTTATGTATGTATAAGGCTCTTTAACTGATGGAGGATTAATTCGTTTTTCAAAACAAGCATTATATAATGAGTTTCTTAATCTGCATGAGATGCATCATGCATGTCAAGCCAGAAATCAATATATAATCTCAAGTTCAATAGTGCTGTCATCATGCACCCCAAAGGTGGCAAATTCAATATTAACTAATAAACAAGATTCAGAAATAGAATCTAAAAATGCTTCTAGGAATTTACACCAAACTAAGTGAACGTAAATGCCAAGTAAAAGAAAATCATGGTACAGTAGCGAGATGGTTTAATTGACTGATTAGTAACATCAGTCAACTTTGTCATTAGCTAGAATGTATAAGGAGCAGAGGTATTGAATCAAGATTGTAGCAAAGTTCTATTTTTCAATAGTAGGTGAATTCTGATTCTTGAACAAATGTCTGAATAACAATAGACTAGTTTGACTTAAAATCAAGTGTGCTAAACATTAAAAACAATGTTGATCAACTACAAACAAAAGAAATGTATCCCAATGAATACAAGAAACTTTTTTTAAATAATAATAATACAGGAAGTATTATTGTTGGTCCAGTACCATCATTTACATGCCAGTGCTATATGCTTCTCAAAAAGTATTTCAATATCAAATGCATTTTCCAAAGTCAAAGAGAAGAATAGCATAAAGAACCATCACACTTCATAATCATAGATAGAGCATGAAGCATCAGTAACTCAACAACTTAAAGTAAGATTACCGTGCTATTGTCATCATCAGAAACATTGTTCACTCCAGTGGGACAGGGATCTTGACCTGGAGAGTTATTTTCCCTGACATAGATAACATGTTTATCAACAGAATTATCAGAATCTCCCATCTCCTGTGACAGAACATTTCTTTCTGGAGCATGATTGAAAACTCCTAAACATTTACAATCTGCTACTTGGTGGCATGTATCATCACTTGCAGCAGCAGTACTCTTTGGTAAGAAACCAGGATGATGTTGAGGATCCTGAATCTGAATAATATGATTTCTTGATGAGAGTAAACTCTTTTCCTTGATAAGATTTTGATTTTTTATTTCAGAATGAGAGAAATTTACATTTTCTTTCTCTAGATTTCCAGCTCTAGAATCATTTGTCACATGTTGGTAACAAATCCTTTTAGCTCTAACTGCCTTGTTTCTATCTCTTGTACATACTTTGTCCCTCACACCCCTTTTTCCAGCAGTCTGATGCTTTTCTGTGTGCTCAAGTAAATCACTACATACAAAAGAGTTTGGAGGTTGCATCTTGTTATCCAATCTTGGAACTTCATTTCTAGCAGTAGGCAATACGATATCTGGTTCTGCAACTCCTTGTCTATTGGCCACTAGCTCACGAAGCAATCGTTGAACAAATGGATTTCTAAACCCAAAAAGCTGCATTAAATCAGAAAGAAAACAGAACTGAAAAAAAAAATCTAAATTTCAATACCAGTTCTGTGCATATGGTGTATTTGCATGTAGCCATGTCATCTAACAATATCAAGGAAATAATTAAACAAAAAATAGCAAGCAACTAGGTAAAAATGTTAACAAGACATGAAATGAAAATGCAAACCAGCATTCTAATCAGAAAGCTAACCCAATTATTTGTTTAATAAGTGATTTTTAAAAAAAGTATAAGAAATAGTAGTGACTTAAAGCATGAGTTCTTATGCTAGTTCTAGTAAGTGAGAGCTTATTAGAAGAAAAGTTAAAATTTATGTGAGCATACAAACAGACTGTTAGGTTTTGTGCAGCTATGGATATAGAGTTCCAGTTTCCTTCACTTGTAAAGTGCCAGAATGGACCATAAAGTGAGATGACAACTCTATTCAAATGTAAAGTTAGACATGAAAATAAATTTGAACAGGCATAACAATGCAACACTGGACCCAAAAGACTTACTAGATGAATAGCATGGACAAAACCAAGTGCTATTGCAGAAGATAATTATGGCATCCAATTTCACAAACAAATTTAAAACATCATCGTGCAACACTTGAAGGACTAAAATCATTTTTAGTGCACGTAAGACACAGCCTGAATACTTCTTTATCAAGCAATTCATATAACACAATGGTAGCAACTTGTTATTTTGCAATTAGCACCATCCACAGGTAGCCATTTCCTTCTTAGAACCACTGATCTTACATCCATGATCATTATAACAATTGTAATTTCTCATCAAAATAACAGAGCAAACCGAAGACAAGTCAAATGGTTCAGTTCAGACAGTTTGAAGAATTTAAAATCAACTTGATGGACACTATAACAGGTTATAAGCCTGAACCAAGCACATAGTAGTATCTGGAGCATGATGGTCATAATGTACAAGACTAGGCACGACATGGCTCCCAACAGTCCCTGCCAAGCATAGCCCAGCAGGCCAATTATTATTTTCATCACATCACAAGTCAAAAAGAAAACAGTTAAATAAAAAAATGCTCTTTTTGCTGAACAAATATGAAACCAACAAAAGATACAGCCACTTTAATATCGACGTAGTAGTAATTAGATATGTAAGAACCAAACAGCTTAATCCCTATTTTGTGCATGGATCCTTTTTGTTAATTTTGTAATGTTGTCATTGCAGTAGAGGAAAACCTACCTGGATCCCATCAATCTTGGAAGAGAATCGCTTTCCATTTCCAGTTTTTACCCTTGGAACATTCTTCTGAAAGTTCATCCATGCAATATCAGGTGTATGTCCAGTAGAAGACTCTCCATCGGTTGATGTTACCTACAGATGGTATCAGTATCATACCTACAAGGCTAATAAAGAACGGAAGAACCATAATAATGTTTACACACAAGAGGGAGGGGATAAAGGGAGAAGCTACTACAGAATAAAAAGTGAGAAAACGAATTGAAACAGACCATAAATAGAGGCCCTTTTACACCTTCACGAATTTCCATTTGGTATTTGTTTCCACTATGAGTTCGGACAGCATGATAACCAACTGGGTAAGGATATCTGTCTTTCCCCTATCAAAATTGCCAAAAATTATACTAAGAACCATAGCAATTTATAAGAAACCACAAACAAGCAACGTAAACGATGAGGTGGCATGGTCTGAATGAACATTTGCAGAAGTTATGCTGTGCTGTATAAAAAAATTGTCCATAAAATTTGTTCTTTGCCCTTCCCTAACGTGTAATCACCGAATTAATCATGCATTTCTACAACTCGGTATAACTTCCTTCACATTATTATCACAGATACTGCTTGTGACACATAAAAATTGGCTATTTCTCATTAGCGTAAAAAATCCCTTCTCAAAGCAATGCCTTAGCTGGAGAATCAACTCAACTGAACTATTCGTACAATGACCCGGATTGTAGATTCACAAGGAACTAACTAATCGGAGATGAATATCTCGGAGAGAGAGGGGTGAAGAAAGAGCACTAACCCTAGAAGAGCTCCAGTACTTCTTTTCCCATGGCCCGCAGTAGATGGCGCCGATGGAGGTGATCTCGAGCTCGCCGCCGAGAGAGCTCCCCTCCTCCATAACGCGACGCGAACAGAGTCAGGCGACGATAGAGGCCCGTCGCCCCCACCGACACGAATCCGGTTACCTTCTTGGAGGGAAAGACGAAAGACGGAGCGAGAGAAAAGCGCGTTCAAAATTAAAAAGCCACGACAAATAGTGGGCCGAATACTTAAACCGGGCTTGGCCCGTAACAGAGCCTTGACTATAAAAACTATATATAAAAATAATACCCATAGACTTTTATGTGAGTGGTAATGAACGACATCTAAGAATATAATGTAGCTAAAATTTATTTTTATTAATCTCTCTTATTATGTGTATGTAACTCTTTTCTCTCTCTTACATACAAGATGATACTGACACTATCATATCAGCACCATCTACCTTGGTGTCGGTTTGTAAAAATCGACACTAAAATAGTATTGTCTTTAAAGACTAGCTCCAACATTGGAGCTGGTTTGCATACTTCACGTTGGAGCTAGTTTGTTGAAACTGACACTACAACAAAATAGCTCCAAACGTGGAGTTGGTTTCAACAAATCAGCTACAACGTGTTGATTTCAATAAATCAGCTTCAACGTGTTGGTCTTAAAGATCAACACAGGTTGGTTTCAACAAATCAGCTCCAAACATGGAGTTGGTTTCAACAAGACAGCTCAAACGTGGAGTTGGTTTCGACAAAGCAGGTCCAATGTGCTGGTCTTAAATACTAGCACCAGCTAGATTGTAGAAACTAGTTCTAACGTTGGAGTTGTAGAATCGAAAAGACGTAGAGGGAAGGTGAATAGCGTTCGGCTTTTTTTCAAAAATTATTAGTAAAGATACACAACGAAAATAAGAGAGACAAACAATTACGCTAAAATAAGTTTAATTTACTTGGTTCGGAGCCTTTGACGACTTCTACTCCATGACTCGCATTTGTTCAGTGCTTTCGTTTGATAATCACTAATCAATCGTATAAGTAAAGTTACCAACAATAGAGAATTTAGAAAATCTTGATTGCAGGTTGTCGGAGCAGCGTTATAGTGTTGTACAGTCGTCTTCGGACTAGCACGCAAGAGAGAAAGTTGTTAGAATTGTTGATATGAATCTCCAAGTCAAAGCTCTTTAAATAGGGTATCTCCAGGGCCCCCATGGGGGCTAATGTGATGCACCCTCGTCGAAACTCTATCTCCAGAGTTTTATCTACCTCCGAGCACCTGGACCGCTAGCGTGGATCAGCCAACCGCTGCTTGCCACCTCAACCCGGCTCCTTCACCGATACTAGCCTTTCCAAGCGCCTAGACCACCTCTGGGCACCTGGACCGTCTCGGCACCTGGAAGTCCATTTTTCCAGCAGCTTCAAATTTATGCACCACATAGTTGATACGACAAATAACAAAAAAATGATTATATTTGACAGTCTTTGGACTGCCCGATCCTGACTTCAAGTTTCACTGAAACCCTAGGTCGGACCGACGCTTATTGACCCATTCACTCAAAATCTGGTAGTTAATAATCCACTATTTTAGATATAATTAATTAATATATAGAAGAAATTAACAACAATAATTAGTTTTAAACT
>JBAMIB010114205.1:0-14051 GCA_037177415.1 Kaempferia rotunda
AAGGCACGGGCGTGGCTATCTGATACGCTGGGTAATTCGGCTGGTTTTGCGCCTCCTGTCATCAAAATTAACACAAAACAGTATCCTCGTCCAAACATGTAAACCAAGTAAAAATCTATCAAAGTATTTTTAAAATGAGATGAAACGAGATAAAACACATATAAATTGGATGCTCAAAATCATGCATAAATTGTACACATCAGAAAGACGACCATTTTTTTTATGAAATAAGTGACATATTATTATTAATTTCAAGTTCTTAAATAATGTCATAAATTTTTTTCAATAAAAATCTATGAATACTATTACTTAATTATAATTTTTTTTTTCCACTAATACATTAAATAGGACAAAAATATTTGTGCATATATAAATCCACATGGACAAGCCCCGCAGATAATTCATATTAAAAAAAATTAAGAAGAGGAAATGAGACAGATTCATCACAGATTCCCATATTTAATATACAAAAAAAGATATTAAAAATTAATATTAATAAAAAAAATCTAGCGTTACTTATCGATGTAAAATATGTGATCGGGTGGACAAAAATTGAATTTAATGGATATTTAATTCAATATGAATTACATTGACGTTAAATAAGAAAGCTAATTTTATTTGACTTTATGAAAATTTAATATTTGGTTCGAGTGAGGAAGAGTATGCCTGATTTTCTACTTAAATACCTGATTAAATAATATATACATATATATTAGAGATTTTTTTTTTCAAAATCTATTAACTATTTTTTTTTTATATTAAGAAGTTAAATAGATGTTTACTTTATTTTTTTTTAAAAATTTTATATATAATAATTTTAATATATTTTTATTGAATGATAATAGTCGGATAAAAAGAAGAAAAATTATAAATACAAAAGATATCTAATCCTTTAATAGATATAAATATATTCATCGAAATGAGTATAGGGACAAAAAAAATATATATATAAAATGCAATTTGAATCCGATCCATCGACATCCCTACCTCAAATGAGATCACAAGGCAACAAATATGGATATCTAATTTAAAATATCAATTATAAATCAATAATCATGCACCCAAAAAAACTGGAAAATGAATTCCCTATAAAAGGAATCAAACAACATTCATAATCCATCACGTATAGGCATTAACTTGAGTTCCAATTGATAATGAAAGTATATTAGAAGCATAAGTACCTCACTAAATTCATTCAACCAAAAATTCAGCAAACTATCAAAGAAATAAGATGAGCTAAGAGGTTCATTGATCCTGACCTCGATCCAAAAACAAAAACAAACAAATAAATCGAAGTGTAGCAGTTGCAGAGCAACATCTATAAGCTCTAATCCAACCATTTGAGCTTCACAAAGTTTGCTCATGTAAGAACAAAAATAAAAATAAGTGAAGAACCAGTGAAGTTTTTCTCAACTGTTGCGGATGATGAATCAATTTGTAGTGGCTTGCATTGCATGCTGCCTTACTGGTGTCTTCGAAGGACTCACCCTGCGATGCCGCAGAAACACTAAGAGTTAGGTTTGTTCTATGATGTTTAGACAAATCAGTTTTGAGATAGAGATGATCTTGCCTGACAGGAAGAGCTCCTAAAAGCAAGCTACTGCAGTTCAGAGCAGTAATGGCACTTTCTGCCTGCGATTCGCAAAAATTCCTCAGTTTTTGCCGATTTGATTTTGTTCAGGAAGACAGATTGAATCATGTAGTAATGATGGATATTGTGGTTTATATTTGGGATAAAAAAAAACTATGAGGTTATGTAAACAGTATCAAGTCAATAGTTAAATGGAAGCAGTGAATTCAGATACATTTTAGCTGTGGGTGATGAAGAAAATGTACATAAATAGAAAAAGTAATCTATTGACCATATTGCGAGGATTAAACAAGAACGTTCTGCAGAAATTCAGTTTAACCAATGAATCTGTAAACGAAAAATGTTTGAACTTCTTATAGTGGTTTCATGATTACCTCAATGTGAAGTTTTAATAAATTCGACGATCAATGTTTTTTTTTAGTGTAGGTAATGTTGTTTGAAAAAACTAGAAACAAAGGTTGATCTGGTTTTAGTTATCAATCCTAAACCAAACTCAGTTAAGGTCCTAAGGATCCGTATGATGGTTCTCTTAGAAACCACATATCTGCTCTTCTTTTTTACCACTCAGAAAGGTTAGTTAAGGCTGGCAAGAATAGGAGGGTAGAATGAGCATGCGAAATTGTACGAAGCATAAAAAGTAGTAGTCATATGAAGGGTTCCAATTGAAAATAAACTAAACAAGCTTCCACAATTGTGAAAAGTGCAGTGCTAGCTAACCAAGATTTGTCTGATCAAATAATGTGTAAAACACATAATGGTAGGAAAATTGACCATTTTACAATATCTGCTTCATTTCTGGATATTTAATGGATCAATAACTGGTGGAAATCATCTAAGTTGTACTATCATCCAACTATTACACAGATTGAAAAACAAGGTAGATGGCAACTACCTGAACAAACTCTACAAATGCAATGCATGTTGAGTGTACACTATCACCAAGAAGTCTCAATCGAGAAACCTGCACTTAACAAAATTCACAGTAAGATAATATTAAAGGCACCGTTCTTCCCATAATTACTCACAAATTGGTCATTAAGGATAGTATCTACCTCACCACAGAGTTGTTCAAAGAAGCTTTTGACATCTGTTTCAGTAACCTACAACAGGATAAGAAATCCAAGCCTTAAAGTCGATCAACAAGAGTATTAATGATCCATTATAACATAATTATTTACGTTCAATTTGTATCCTTATCAAAAAAATCTGCCTACCTTCCTATCAATGTTTGTACAATAGACTGTCCTCACAACCATTTCCCTTTCAGCATCTGACTGCATGAAAATCTTATAGTTAGAACCACCACAATGAAATAAAAGTAACAAAGTGAAGGAGCGTAGTTACAATTTGGTTTCTTTCTTGAGATATTCCAAGCGAGCTTTTAAGTGGATAATGGAAGTGTAGTATTTGGATGAAGTAAACATGCTTACATTAGGAAGAAATTTTGGATTCACTGGCAGAATTGCAGTCTTTGAAGGTAAGACTCTGACAGAATAGTGACCTAGCATGGCCCCACCGAGATTCAATGCAGCTCTTGCACCATCTATGAGAGAAACATGGAACTTGAGGGCATTAGGTGCATGACACATGAATGGCCAAGAAGGCAATGCATCATAGTTAAACTTACCCTCATAAGTGAACTCTATAAATGCAAATCGAAGAATTGAATTAGGATCGCTACAAATTCTGCAATCAACCACCTCCAGTGGAGAAAAAAGAATATATTATGAAAAAAGAAATTGTATAAAAATCAAAATTTATTGTGTGCTTCCACATGACACAAAAAAGAGATTAATGAAGCGAATCATCCATCAACTGAGAAACTAACATAAGATCAACAAAAGAAAGTCGTGAACTTTCAAAATGCCAATCGAGCATATGATAAATTAGTAACAATGGTGTAACCTTAGTCATTGTTTTAAGTTTAATTGTATGTTCCTCTAACTAAAAACTTTGGGGATCTGAGATATATTCTTTAATTAAACAAGATTGGGGAAATAAGGAGGGATATTGTGAGTTTTATATAATATAACAGTCCCCCATTTGATTGAATCTTCAAAGCAATAAGTGTTTGACATATAAGTATGGTAAATCAGGTTTTGTGATACAAAAAATAATATTGAGATAGTCATGCAACATTATTAGATCAGGATACTAATAAGATAATGATTAACTAGGATAATACTTTTGGCATTGATGAATTGGAAATAAGATCCAAAAGTCATATTAGTCATTGTGCTGAAGCATTGTATCTCAACTTAAGTAACTGTGATTGGAATGCACCGTGATAACCCCAAAAGAAGCTAATTGAAGAACCAAGTTAAAAGAGCACACTTTAATCTTGGCAAACCTCGTTGGATTCTGATTGAGAGAAGTTTAACAATAACATTACAACCACAGTTAATCTAAAAGAGAAAGGATCATAAAAGAGAGGCAACATAAACATGCTTGCAGCCAGTTAATGTTATTCTATTATGATTAGCAGCAAAAGCATACTTCCGATATCAAAATATCAGCAATTCTGGATATCTATATAGAGAAGATTAAGCCAATATCTTTCAACAATACTAATACCCCAAATAGTGTTAGAGAACAATAGAAAAACTTCAAATATCATTTAAATAAAATATAAATATCAAAGAATAAGTTTCTCAACATTGCAGATCAAATAACTTACTTGTCCAAAAGTAGAAAATATTTCAGCAAGCTTCTGTTCAGTTACCTGATAATTATCAATGGATAATCTAATTAGCACAGCCAACACAAAGATAGTATCGCCAATTACTGGTAGAAGAGTTTGATATCTTCTAGATTGACTGTAACAGGAAATTGGAAGATTGAATCAACAGAATTTTTACTAACAAGATGATCAATATCAGATACATATACTGTTCGCTTAATGCTATCGTCCCCTTTAGCTCGTCGAAGCCTATAGTTCATCCTCTTCTTTCCCTGGCTATACCCATTTCTTCTCTGCCAGATAAAGAACAGCAATCAAATTCACTGAAAAAAGCACCAGGATCATACTGACACTCCAATTCCAAGTTATCTTTTGATTAGAAGAAGGCCAAAGGCCTACAGAGGCATTAGACACATATATACTCCGATCTAAAATCATATTCTGAATAAAGTTATATTTTCTCAGTAGTGCATGAATAGAACAAAAGATATCAAAACGTCTATGCGAAAATAAAATAAAAAAGGTTACTATTGAGAAACGCAACGATCAAGGTTACGATATTATAGCCAAAAACAAAGAATCGGAGCAATTACTCTACGATTAGGCTGATTGTTCGATGATCCGTCGCTGCTGGAATCCTTTCTGCTAACAGTATTACTAATCAGTCCATAATTATAATAGTAATCACTCGACGCCACGAAAACGGGGGCATCCGCGGAGAGCTGGCTGTCAGATTTGCAGTGGTGGCCTTCGCCAGCGACATCAGCGTGAGAGGAAGGGACGAACTCCTTGGCGAAGGGGTTTAATTTGGAGAGCAAATCGACCAGCCTCTTCACGTTCCTCTTGTAATCCCTATCCGATTCCTCCGCTGCCGATGGCGGCGATTTGCGATGGAGCAACTGTTCATCGGACCCGATCGCCTTCTCGGCCACGGCAGCCATCCGATTTCGCTCAAAGAAACAAAAAAGAACACCGAGAAAACACAACAACAACAACTCAAAAACGGATCAACGGAAACAAGTTTCGATCGGTCGGGCGGAGGAAACGAGGCGACGGCGCAGAAAGCATCAACAAAAAGCGATCTTGTTCGCCATTGATGCGCCTTTCCACTGCGCCCTTCACTTGCTCTTGTGGGCTTTGGCAAAATGATGAAGGGGAGAGAACTTTGCTATCAATCCAAAGAGGAAGTATTAATAGGGGGGGGAAATTTTCACTTTAACCCCTTCACATTTATCAAACTATTCTACTTCACCCACTTCTTCACAATTTCGATAATTTTATAGTTTAATCTCAAGCTTTATTAAATCATTCCATTTTGCCCCCTAGAGAACTATATAGTTTTACATAATCAATAAAATATATATTCAAAATCTCATTTATTTTTATATA
Source organism: Kaempferia rotunda (assembly GCA_037177415.1). Classification (NCBI taxonomy): domain Eukaryota; kingdom Viridiplantae; phylum Streptophyta; class Magnoliopsida; order Zingiberales; family Zingiberaceae; genus Kaempferia; species Kaempferia rotunda. The sequence goes on from JBAMIB010114205.1 coordinate 5,661, forward strand.
TTCAAAAATCATTCTTAAATTTTAAACAAGAGCAATATATCAATGAAAGATTAAATTCAAAGGTATGTTTGAAAGTAAAAGGTTGGCCCCGTATAATGGTGTAGTAGCAAAATACTTTCTTAATTATTTATGTATTTAAGGATTGAGTCTCTAATGAGCGGTTGACTTAAAAATGTTATATTCATGAGTCATCAGAGTGTTTTCTGATTTAACCGGTGATCAATAGAAAACTTTTCCATAAGAGGATCATATGCCAATAAAAAATATTTCTTATTGTTGAAGAAACAAATAAATTCTAATGTGCATTTAACAAAGATTTTAATATGCAATTATTATAGCCATGACCCATATATAAATAACTAAAACACACTATAAAAAATGTTGGCAATGTTGCTCTCATCTTTAAACACAAATAAATTACCTTTAAATTTTGTTATTCGTCCATAAAAGGGATATTTGAAATGTAAAATAAGTAGAATAAATTAATTGCCCATTTATGGTAGAGAAATGGCACAAAATATAGAATTTATGGTAATCCAAAATAACTTATCAATCTGATTCAATTCTAAAGAAACCATGAATTGATGGTGAAGTGAAGGAGGAAGAGTCTTCCTTGAGTTGGAGATTGAATGCCTTGTAAGTTTTGGCAATATTTGGTGTTACATACTTTTCATCCCTTATTAATGGGGGAAGTTATTCTTCTTCTTTCTTCTCTTTTACTCTTTCTATTTCGAATTTAGTTAATTGGATAAAAAAATATATGTATATAAAAATATTTTTTTCTATAGTTTAGTTAGTCTTTGCTCTTTGATTTTGCCTCATTTCTTTATTTAATTGTTGACCCAAAGTGCTAAATTAAAGAGTTAAACCAATATTTTTTTATACCAATATTGAAGAGTAAAACATGATTTACCAAAACATGAGCATAAAATTGAAAAACTAAACTAACCTCTTTGGTCATAAGAAGCTTCTTTTTCAGTATAAAAATGTGTGGCACCTTTCTTTAGGAAATAAAATAATCACTGACTGCATAATACAAAAAACAGCGTAGATTTTTTAAAAAAAAGTACTGAACAAGATTCTTCTTCAACTACGCTTGTGTAATTAAATAGAAAGGGTAAGAACAGATGACATATATAAACATTGCTAAAACAATATATACAGAAATAAATAATTCAAGGGTTAATTAATCAATCTTTTTTCTACACAACAATTGACATTCTCTAAAACAAGAAAAATATTACCCAAAAAATAAAGGTATGTGTCCTGGAAATGATCTCTTATCAAAAATAATGCATGTATTTTCACACTAGTTTTATCATAAATAAACAGAAGCAAGCCAATGATTTGATGGAGGAGAAGAAACAAAGAGCTCGAGATGTGAGTTTGTATCAACTTAACTATTACAAACAAGTCTTCCTCAAATTTCAAAAACAGGAAGTTGAGAAGACACCAGAAATCTATGACCAGCCGAAGATGTAGTCGAGAACATAGACGATAGCCAAGGAGAGCGGATAGAGTGCAAAGGCGATAAAACACGTCCACAGCGGGAAGGTGGTGCGCAAGCTAGCGAAGACACCCATCACGATGCAAACCAAGAGAATGATTAGCACTTCCGCCGTGAAGTCCCATGTCAGGTGCCGAAAGTAAACAAGAGCCAAGAAGATGGCCAAACATAGAGTGTTGTTCATTGTTACCGCGCCATATATCTGCAATGAAATGAACAACAATAACCACTATTCACAAAACCCAAATAACAGTGCAGAATGATCAAGTAGCTCGTATACTTGATCATATGAAAAGGGAAACTAGTATACAATACAAACCTCTGAAAAGGTGAGTGAGGCAAGTTTTTGTTTCTTTCGACTTGCAAAAATAATTGCCGAAACGGCCTCACTGGAGTTGGTGGCCAAAGGCATTGCGATGAAGGATATGAAAAAGGATGGTATACTTGTAGCATCTGAGAAGTTATCGACAGCATCTACAAGAGGATCAGCAAACACTGCTGCTATGATGGTTCCCAGAATCAAAAGCAGGACTGCTTTGAAGGTGGTCCATGTTGGATTTTCAGTAATTTCTTCTTCGACCTCATCGCCCTGATCAGTGAGCATAGCGTGTTCATTTCGAGCTTCCTGCATGATACAAACTGTCAAGTATGATTCAAAATCTGTGCAGATTATGGGAAATTCTTATGTCATCCAAAAGAAAAATATCGAACCGTGTGAGCATGATGCAACTTTTTTGAATAAGAACTGCCAAATGCAAAAGACCTTGAGGATTCATTGATCCACTTTGAGATGCCATTAGAGAACTCATTTTTTTGAATATAGTCATCTCCAGATGTATCAAACTCTTTCATTACTGCATCTACAGCATCATCTTTATCCAAGTCTATTTCATCAATCTGAAGTCCTATGATAAGTGCTTTTAACTCAGAACGTGATACTTTATTATCTCCATCCTGATCTAGATGATGAAACAGCCTACAATGAAACATGAAGGCAGTTCAAAAATAGAAATCTTCAAAGATCAATATAAAGCACAGACTAACTTGTCGATAACATGTATATTAGGTTTTCCTCTGTCATTGATAAGCTGTCCAAAGGCTTGGATATGAACATGTCTTAAAATGCCTGATATAACAAGCTTGTACTTTGCAGTTTCCAATCGTCTCCTCTGAATCCATGGCTGAACAATCTGGCCCATTGATTGAAAACAATAGCATTTGACATCAATTGCACAAGGAAATACAAACAAAACCAGCTTAATATAGTGTCTCAAATTAAATATATGCAGTACGAAGCAGCCATAAAATTGAGAAAATCCTTCAAGTATGAAAAGTTCAGAAATAAATCTTGTTATGATGCCAATATTTCATAAACAAAAGATTTGGATGACAATAATGAGAATAGTGTTAGTGTTAGCCCTTAGTACCAATTATGAGAGCAGTGACAATGACACATTTTGTATCATATTTCATCACATAATAAAAGGTAAAGTTTATTATTATATTTACTTCATATCAGTGTCAAATGAATAAGTATAATAATATCTTAGTGTAGTAGGTCCTAGTCTACAACATACCAATTGATTGAATTGATAGTGAGAGATTGTAGAGGACACTACTCTTAACTATTCCTAGTCAAGCATTAATATACAGAGACAATATTAATGCGTTGAGACTAGCATGTAGGTCAACAGATGACTTATCTCACAAGTCATGGATATGAGATATTTGGATGACACATGGGTATATATTAGAGAATATATACTGAATAATCTAACATGAGAATGTTTCATTGATCGTTATATGAGTGTCATAAACATTCTCATTGTGACTATTAGTATGTATAGTCCTTAGACTTGAAGTCACTATGATTCCCTATATAAAGAGTTGTATACTTTGGTATTGACAAACGTCACTTGTAATAAGGTCGACTATAAAGTCGATCACTGGGCATGAAACAAGTTATGCGGAGGGATGTGAGTGATCTAGATGGGATTTATCCCTTCCATATGTCGGAAATTAGTCAATATGAGATATTGAGTTTATTTGATTGAGTGTGTCTACTTGGAGATCAAGAAACACATAGATTGATAAGAGGATGACACAGTCTATGACTCATCGATCAATCTAGATATCAAGGATAGAAGGACCAAGTCATACAAGATAATAGACACGGAAAGGTTAGATCGGATCTCGACATTCTCCTCACTTGGGTAACAATGATATCTTGCTAGATGTCACTCATTGCTTATGTCACTAAAATGATTTTAGATACATTGCCAACGTTATGAGAACCTATTGGGTCACACACTAAGAACACGTTAATTTGGAGATAGGTTTGTATGATGGATTATTGGATTAAGTCTAATTCGAATTATACTCATTGAGTTAGACTCAATTGGGTCCAACTATTGGATTGAGTCCAATTCGAATTAGAGTCATTGTATCAATTTGGATTGATGTGAGTTTGACTCATTGAATCACATGATAAAATTCAGATAGGATCAATGAGTTAGACTCACTAAGTCACATGATGAGTCACACTCATCATGAGCTTGAATTCATCAAGGAAGATAAATGATCAATTTTAACTTGGTTATGTGGAAGAATACTAAGAGTCATATATTGAATTAATGGAACATTAATATCAATAAAAAATATTTGATTAGATGAGTACAAAAGGAGTTTTAGATTCATTTTTTCATTAAGAGAAAATTATGTTTCTCGGTCTTCTTCTCCCTCTTTGGCCGAAACTCCATTAGAGGTTGCTAGCACAACCTTAGGTAGTTTTCTTCTCCAAGTCCGTGAGTTCGTAAGACGAACGAAGCGTGTTCGTGTGGATACCAACGGAGGCGCGAACACTTGATTGTGCTAAGATCGTGCTCACGCGACAAAGGTAAAACTCTCTTTAATAAACTTAGACACGGTTTCCTTCGCATGGATCATTTGGAAAGGACTAGATATTTTATTTTTCTGCTGTGCTTTCTGCGTGTTTAGAGATCTAGTTCTCCACAAATAGAACAAGTGCAGGGATTGAGAGAATAATACGCTGATGTACTATGAACTAAAAATGATAATTGATCAGATCTTCAAAAGACTAAAACCTGGGCAAGAAGGTGAAATATGTGAAATAATGTGCAAAATTTGATCACTGTGATCGATACTAAAGTTTCACAATGGGGACAACCAAGTGTCGTGAACAACTAAATTTTGACAATAAGAAACATCTCTTTCAATCCATCAAATAGTTACTATGAATGTTAAACTTTGTACAACAAAATTATATATACACAATCATTGAAAATGTATATAAAAAATAAACAGCTTACAAATCAAGCCACAACAAATTTGGATGATGAAAAAACACCAAAACTTGGTGAGGCTATGCAAACAAAGGGATTGCAATTTAAATGTCTAGGACAATATCAGCGATCACAATAAGTTTCAATTTCATCCAACCATTGTAATATAACTAGTCAATAAAGAGTATGTTAAATGTCATTGTGTCACATAACCCTTACTGTTTCTGAATTCAAATATTATTGAACTAAATAATCTATAACTAAATTCCCGTATGATGTGGGTAAATGATAGAACCTCCACATATCCTTCATAAGTCAAGATATTCACTTACATGGATGAAGAAGTCAAAGAGGGATCGCCCAGGGGTGAAGAATACCCGATCGGCAGGAACAACCACTTGGCTGCCCAAAACTGCTTCACCAAGTCTAGCCAACCAGGTCAAGGACCGATTGGGACGACACTCGGCAAAGCGGGATAAATGTTAATGCTGAGAGGGTTACCGACCGGAAAGGTACTCAACAAAGCGGGGCTCGACCGATGATTGATCGGGATACACTCAGCATAGCAGGATAAATGTTAATGCTGAGAGGTTTACCAACCGGGAAGGTACTCGACAAAGCGGGGCTCAACCGAGTGGGATAAATTCCGATGTTCAAGGAAGCTGTCGACCGAGATTATAATAGTGTGACTGCCCGACTGTCTTATGCTCAATTGTAATTGCGCTCGGGCGGTCATACCCTCATCTAAACCTCTGACGATTTCCGGAACCTTCTGAGTGATTACTCCTTTGACATGAAAGGCCTTGTCGGACCGATAAATTCATCAATATATGGTGGCCTCCAATACCCAGAAGATACGGGGTGAAAGGCATTAATGATCAACAAGTATCGAAAGTAATTGTCGTAAGTGTTAATAATAAGACAATAATAGCTGTTAAAACAAGGGAAGGGGAAAAGACAAGTATATTTAATAAGGGAAATAGAACATTCCTGATGTATTTATTACAACCCCATTAAATGCACGGAAGTCAAGGTAAAGCATTTTCTACTTACAATTAAATGAGATTAAACAGGGGAAGATAGAACGCCATGGAATAAGGTATAAAACGACATGCTAAACGCGAAGGAAGTAAGTGAACTTCACATCCTCAATTTTCCCTTTATTAAGATTCCTCTTCCTGCCACTACTTTTGACTTGAGCGTCTGGGCCACTCCCCGGCGTCTTTGTTTGCAGATACTTCCGAGGTCGTGGTCTCTCATCCTCTTGTCAAAATTTGAGCAAGCTCACCGGTGAGTCATCCAGAGCATCTCGGCACAGGATCACCGTACGAAAGACCTATGTTTATTTTCCCCACAGCAATCCATCAAATATATACCATTCCCTATTCAGTGGCTGATCTATCGATTAGCAATCTCAGTTTAATGTAACTTTGCAGATGACTTACCAACTTAAAGGGTAATAAGAATTATAATGTCCGGAAAATACATGTCACAAGAAAGAGAGGCCATTGTATCTTTACACAGTAAACCATGTGAATCTATACAACTACAGAGATTCCAAATGATCAAAATTAAAGTGATTAGGTTTGATAATATGTAAAGATTAAGAGTTACCTGATAAAAGCAATAAGACAGTAAGAGCACAATTGCCACGATAAGAGCAACCAAGACTCCTACGCGCTGTCCAGAAGGAAACTTAAAAACTTTTGGTAATTGCACAATAATAAATGGAATAATTGATAGAGCCATGATTCTTGCAGAATAGCATGTTGGAGCATCAACTGTAATGCCCGAACCTTCAAAAACAAAGAGAAAATTACATCAACACTGTCGTCAAATATTAAATGTCAGATGCTAAAATTTAAGAAAAAGAGGCATGTGATCATGATAAAATTCCATGCTAATTAGTGATCAATTACTGAGACACTGTAACATTTTAATGAATAACAGATACTTAATTGAGCAGTAGTAAAGGAGAATTCTGTATATAAAAAAGATCAGTTAAATCAGAGGGTAGTTCTCCATCTGGAAGAGAACATCAAACAAAACTAACATTAAGAAGGCAGAAACAATTTGAAGGATAAAAACTGGAGCAAACAAGAACAACATACGTAATCTCCATGCTAAAAGTAAGAGTATAATGATATGTACAAAGATAACATAGATAACTAGCGCAAATTTGAAGAAGGGGCATACCAAATAGACTGAAATCCTTAGTATCTTGAAGATCTATCGATGTTGAGTATTCTGAAATATCACATTTGCCAACAATGACACAAGAGCCCCAAAGTACTGTTAAAAGCATAACAGTGGATCCAGCAAGTAAACCCATCCCAATGAGGACTTGATCTTGAGCTGTTTCTTTGCTTCCAGATAGACCAGAGACTGCAAGTTTTTTGAGATTTACGAACATAAATACATCTCTTGAAATCATTTAAATGATTGTCAGCGACAAGCAAGTTGGATATAGGAATCATCTAAATTAGCTTGTCATCTCATGCTGCCTACACTGCAACTAAGAAAAGATATAACAAAAATTTTGATCCACAACTCAGATCTGAATGCCTATGTTACCATAACATCGTGATATCCTTAACTCATATGCAACCTTTTCATCCAAATGAATAGCGCAACAACAAATTATTCATCTTATAACTACAAAGGCCATGCGCCATGCTGGTGGTAACGATTCATATCTCCCTTTTTATTTTGCACAAGATCATTATCAATTTTAGCAAATTACAGTATCACTTTCTTCAAGACCAAGTAGATCTAATAACTAAAAAGGAACTACAAATCTAATGATATGCACTGTGCAGAACTTAGATTGATCAACAAAACTGACAAGATTAATTGGCATGAAACTTTTGGGGGCACATTTGGGTGTCTATGTGGTACATGTGACATCGAGTTAAAAGTTACCTGCATTGGGCATAACAAATCATTGAGTCCAATAGGCTTTGCTATGGTGTAAATAGCAAAATAAAGTTTAAGTTAAAACTTTTATAATTTTCAATATGGTTTCACATGTTGGATTTAATATCACTTAAGGTGGGTTCACATGTGATTTAAGAGACTTGTAATACCGAACCCGTTAAGTGATCTAACTTAAGGTTATTGGATTTTAGTTATTGGATGTGAGTTTAATGTGTAGACACTTTTAGCTCAATCCGTTATTATCTATGGGCTGATAACGAATTAGATTCCTATACAAAGAGAAGGCCCCCAAGGGTTTAGGGAAATCTTGACAGAGCTTTTGGTTCCCCATTGACATAGAGCTTTTCAGCGGCGTCATCCCCTAAGCTCCTTGAAAGACCTTTCTTCTCATTTCCGCTGCATCTTCTTCCTTAGGGATCAAGCTGACGACGCTAAAAACAAGGGAATGACTCTTCAATCGGATTCCTTGTCTTTATATTTATGTATTACTTTGTTATGTCATGTTTTACATTGAAACTGGATCTAGTTGTTCTTGTTTTTCCTATTTGAATTCTTATTTCAGTTGTCTAGAATTCATGCGGTTTAGGTTTTATGAGAACTATCATCATATTGTGATAGTGAATCATTTCAAAGCCTAGGAGACAT
>JBAMIB010114416.1:0-14044 GCA_037177415.1 Kaempferia rotunda
CATACACACACATGTACACATACATGAATACACAAATACCAAGACTACACCCTTGGATTTGCTCCTTTGCCAAGACTTCACCCTTGGACTTTCCTGCTGTATCTAAATCCTGCAAGCTCACAAAGCATATTAGAACAACAATAAGCCTAACTTAAACCGATGTCCAAACATCAAAACCTAGGGTACTAGATTGCTCCAACAGTTAATTCGGTTCAATTTTAACTGAATACCTCACTCCTACTTTTCTCAACTGCATTCCTATTTTGTAATCTTTCTTTTTCATGGTAATCACTGCTCCTACTTTGATTGACACCAATACCTACCATGTACTTTATGTTTGTCCGCATGAATATTGATATGTGGCTTGGATTTCTTGATGGACAATACACTCAAACTTTTACTAGGGACATTTAATGGAACCTATATCCATGATCAAGTTGGATGCATATGTTTCTAATGAACTTTTGTTATTTGGTGGAAAGTGAGCATGAAAATATTTTTCCAAGTTTGTAGTTGGCACACCTTCTCTCTATACTTTTTGTGAGTTTTGGTTGACACAAGAAAAAACTTGGCCCAATAATGTCATGTTTCCTAATATTGATTGGCAAGCTAATAAAGTAGGATTTGGGTACTGTGTTATTTGATCTATGTTGTGTGCAATAACATCCCCGGTCATTTTAGTCTTCCTCACCAGACGCATCATTACCACTGTGAATTAGTTGGCTACTTTAGTTCAGCAACCATTGGCTTTTTGCTAGGGTTATCATTGGAACTTGGATGAACAACTAAATTGTTGATATTGACCATAAAAAGGAAATTGTAGGTACATACAATCCATGAACAGACAACAATGGGATTGTGCAAATGGGATAGGTGGTTCTATGATCATTAGGGGACCTCCTTTGAGTTGTCCCATGGAATCCCTTGTTGATTATTTGTGATGGAGTCCGTTGTTGTCTCTCTGTGAAATACTCATTGGTCAAGGATTTCCAAATGTCATAAGCTAAAAAATGTTCTTACTGTAACTGACCAAATTGTTTTTTTTTTGTGTATCAATGAATGATCAATAATTGGAAGTGAATGAAAAAGGTGAAGTAAGGCGAAAAATTATGAGAAACTATTTTATGAAATTTCATAAAAGAGCTGTGAAGTACATAAGCCTTGAAATTTGCAATTTAAATTTAATCAGTAATCTCAGTGAGATGTTCATCAGCAGGAATACTCTCAAAGGGCAGTACATTGGATGTTATTCCGATCAATCATCACACAAGAAGTCATAATATACATGTTGCTTATTGTGCACGTCAATAGGTTATTAGCATCGTAGGTTACTTTAATCCTCTGATGTTTATACCAAACAACTATCTTATCCTTTGAATGCCTCGAAACAAAATCAGCCTGCTGACGGGCCAAGCCACATCCTCTATTTCTTTTGGTTTTCTTGGAGCGTCTTGATCAGGTAGAGACATCCATTGACAAAACTAATCACCCTGCCTATCCGATCTGCCCATAATGTGGTATTATTTTAGGCATACCTAGCTATTGAAAAAACCATTTCTTACTAGAACATCAAAAAATTAAGTAACACAAACATGCTTTCTTAAAGTAAGACCTTTGGCATGCATACAGTTTAAAGGATCCTGTAATATTTTCCCTGCCTTCCTTTCAGTTTGCTGATAATCATCCAATTTTCTGATGTCGCAGAAGAAGAAGTTTCTCTTTTCCGGACCTTCATAGATGAACCTGGATACGGGGATCTCCACTGGGTGAGGACCTCTTCTACTATTTCTCATATGTTGGATGGTAGGGATTTTACTCAAATTATTTGGAAGAGATGAATCTGGCATATATTGTTTCATATTTTTGCTAGTATCAGTTTTTCCCATTTAACAAAATTTAATGCAGATGATACTATCTACCATTTGGCCACTTTTATTTGTTAATCTACAATTTGAACTATTAAGTAGCATTTGAATAACATGTTACTATGTTAGCCTGGTGATGATTTCATGTTTCAAATTGCCAAAATGTTTCTCTATGCCTTTCCTGAAAGGTATAGTTTTCACCTTTCCTGTTATTTGTTTGTTTGCTTCCTCTTCTTAAAGTACTTTGGTTCATAGGGAATGTTTGTTCCTGCAATCAAAGGACAAGGAACTGAGGAACAACAGAAGAAGTGGTTACCATTGGCTTATAAGATGCTGATAATTGGATGCTATGCTCAAACAGAACTTGGTCATGGTTCAAATGTTCAAGGTCTTGAAACAACAGCGACATTTGATCCCAAAACCGATGAATTTGTTATTCACAGCCCTACACTTACCTCAAGCAAAGTAAGCGACAGTATCAATCTCTATGTTCTGAGGTCAACCTAGATTCACTGATTGATTTGTTAACACTATAGTAACTTTTCATAATCATCTAGCCTCACATATTGTTTTTTTCTCCTCATTGCCAATTTATTTAGAAAAAAATTGAAAAGGAAAATGTCCCAAAATCTTTCAATGATTATATGTCCATTTCTTTCATGTGCAGTGGTGGCCTGGTGGTCTTGGCAAAGTATCCACTCATGCAGTTGTTTATGCCCGTCTGATAATTGATGGAAAAGACCATGGAATTAATGGTAAACACTTATGCGTTTGGAGGATTATTTTAGGGATTTTCTATAGTTGTTCTCTGAGGTACTTTGCTTTCCAGGTTTCATTGTCCAGTTACGAAGTTTGGATGATCACTCACCTCTTCCTGGAATTGTTGTTGGTGATATCGGGATGAAATTCGGCAATGCTGCTTACAACACGATGGATAATGGTGTTTTGCGGTTTGATCATGTGCGCATTCCACGAGATCAAATGTTGATGCGGTTAGTTAAATACCTTTATTTGCATCTAATATGTACAACATAGCCTGAGTTGCTCAAGCTTGATATTTTTGTTTTCATTCCCACAATCATAACTGACTTGGTAGTGTGGTTGTTCTGAAAGCTAATACTATCATACCTTACTCAAGGTCGGTCTGCTAAACAATAGAATAGCCTTGGTATGTGTTTGATCTAGAGTCATGCCAGTGTAAAAGATCTATACCTTGATCCTGAAGCAGCATCTAGCGCAATCAATTCAAAAGATAACCTGAAAATAATGGAGGCAACATCAGGAAAGTGAGCACGAATGTGCTAAGTAGGCTTAAAGGGCAGAATGAATATAGGGATAACACAAGGCTAATCAATACCAAAGTCTACAGTAGTGCATCATAAGCATGATAAAATGAAACTAAGTAAAAATGCAAAATTCAATTATCACGAATACCACACAATGACTACCATACAGACCACTTAACAAACATACAATCCAAAAATAGTAAACAATGTAGTGATTCACTCAAAGAACTCTTTATCTGCTTACCACAATCCACCAATCAGTGAGCGTGTAGTTAACCCCCAAAATTAAATTAAAACAACTAAATCAGCTTTTTAACTATTCATCTTAGATGTAAAAATTATAATCTAAACACACCAAATTCTAATTTACCATTAATTATATTTGTTTAAAACAACAAAATTTTGTTATATGACAGATCCATGTAGTTTCATTTTTCTCCATGCAGTCCTATACTCATATTGACTCTAGAATGGAGTAGTGTTTTAGTTCAAATTCTCAGAGCTAGTACTTTACTTACTTTAACTTTGACTGTGCAGAGGGAAGTTACCTCTTATTCTATTAAGTGTTTACCATTACTGACGTGATTGTATGGGTAGTGGTTTTGACAGATAATGTAGGTGTGATTTCTGCATTACTTAGCAATGATATTGATGATTTTTATTTTGAATATCATCCAGGGTTTCACAAGTTACAAGGGAAGGGAAGTATGTGCAATCTGATGTTCCAAGGCAACTTTTATATGGGACAATGGTTTATGTTCGTCAAACAATTGTATCTGATGCTTCTAAGGCTTTATCTCGAGCTGTCTGCATTGCTGCAAGATATAGTTGTGTTCGTAGACAATTTGGATCACAAGATGGTTCTCCTGAGACTCAGGTACAGCATTGGTACTCTATGCTACACTGAGAAATATCCTATAACAGACATAAATCTATTACAACTGTGTTTCCTAACTTTTTGGAATTGTCTTATCCTGCCATTGAGCTCTGCTATCTTTTATTGCTACTGTAACTAGCCTGACAACAATTATGATGATGCCAAAATCAATGATATGGAGCTTTAATAATTATGTTGGTTATAAGGTCTAAAACAACATTCTGCATTTTCTTCCTTGTGCTTGGTCTATCATTGTCAGTGTTACGTATTATAATTGTTATACTAAGAATTCATGCTTAGATTATATATATATATATCTATCTTAATTCACATATCGAGTGTTTTCACATTTAACTCGTTCCATAGCTTTAAAGAAGGGAAGAGTAGAAACGGCATTGAAAAAAAAATTGAAATGAAGGTTGCTCATTGATTCCATCTTTTATGATATTTCAAGTGCTTTCCACTAGAAAGGTAATTTACTCATGGTTGCTTTTCCTCTTGATCCTTTACATTCTTTTTCTTAAATATGTAGGTATCCTTTTGATGCAAGTACCTTGGACTGAGAAAATTTTGGTACCTAGTTAAAGTTCTAAGAAGAAAAATTTATAGTCCCAGGACAATGGTGCAGCGGATGAATTTCCCTTAATAGGCGGTTGGCTTAAGAACGCTGGACTGATAGGTCGTCCGCGGCTAGCGCCACCCGATTTACCCTAGTGGCACCCACAATTTTTTTCCTTTTTTTTTTTGTGCTTAATACTATAACTCAACCCCTAAACTCTAAAGACAAAAGCTTATTGGAATAACTGGGAGTTTAAAAAATAATTAAAAAAAAACCGTTGACTAATGAAATAGCTAGTTAGCTAATGAAATATTGATACCGCACAGTTACACAATCACATCTTGGTTCAACTCACTATTTGATACTTCTGTGCTCCCTTCTCTCTTATTTATCCACTCAAGTAAACAGACTATAAATAGAGTGGTGTTCGAGCAATTATAAATTGTGATACTATCTGTTTTATAGGTCATTGATTACAAAACTCAGCAAAGCAGACTCTTTCCATTGATGGCCTCAGCATATGCTTTTAGGTTCGTTGGTGAATGGCTGAAGTGGCTATATAATGATGTGACAGATAGACTACGAGCCAATGATTTTTCGACATTGCCTGAGGCACATGCATGCACTGCTGGTTTGAAATCTTTGACAACCTCTGTGACAGCAGTACGTAATCTAACATAGTTTTCCTGATTTACATTCTTTTTCAATTCATTCTATTCTCAAACACCTTAATTCTGAACCAGAGTGTCATGAAGGTTACTTTCTGTCTGTTAATTATGTTTTGCTTTCTTTATTTCTTGAAATTTTCATTAATATCTAATTTCTCTGGTTTATAATTAATTGACCGAAGATATATAGTCATTACATGCATTTCCACCCAAACTAGTGACAGCCAGTTGCCACATCTTTTTCTATTTATTTGTATTGAATCTAAGATACTTCATAGTTCATACCAATTAGTCCTACATTGACAAGCGTGATAATCCATTATCTCCATCCCAATTCAATATAGTATCAGGGCTAGGCTGCTCTACCTCAGTGTCATGGTAGACATATGTGCACTGAAGCTGGACAAGTGCAATGGTTCATTATATATATGTATTATCCCTTCTCAAATGACTAGTCATTTGTGATTTATATGTATGTATTTATTTACAACCCGTTTTAATATTTATACAGCACATTTGAAAGAACATGAATAACGATAATTATTTACAAATTAAATGTTATTTTCACATGAGCAAAGGGAAGGGAAGGCTTAATAAGAAACCAAAGAAAGGACCACCCCCAAAAGAGAGGACTTGCCCACCTTATGTACAGGGGGAAGGAACCAAAAGTGGTCTGTCTGTGTTCCTCCTGGATGAGCCTCTATACAAACAAATAGATACACAACATATAAAGGGTTCAAGATAATGCTAAACACAATAATACTGCTAAATGTAGGGATCAACCAACACTCAAGATCAATAAATCTAATCTTGATTCATCTACCACATTGCAACTCTACTTAATTAGCAAAACACCCTACACGAATACATGACCCTAAATTCTTAAATTATCCAGCCGCCAACAGCATTAACACCAATTTAATCCTTAAATAGAGGCAACAACAATATATACTCTTACCCCAATAATGGGGAAAATTTTGAATCAATCTGATCTGGAAATATAACATGTATTGGGTCTGAAATAGATAGCCAATCAACAACACAAGCAAGAAAAATATCCAAGGGAACTTTAACCGAGGTTGAATAATTCCAGATCAAGAAACCTATTCAAATGTCTAGGAATTAGAGTAGGGAGGAAACTCTACCACTAGTGCTGTCACAAGGTGGACGATTTAATTGGATGAAAAAAATTGATATATAACAGAAGTTATGTTAACTGAATTACAATAATGTTTGTGTGACAGGAGTTGTGAATTTTTAGTGATTTTTGAGTTTATCATTCTTATAAATCATGAATTTATCTAGCAAGCATGTTTGCCTTTTTCTTATGTCCGTGCATCTTTCATATGAATAAATGTTATTTTTCTAAAAACATGCCTTTAGATGTCTTTTTCCTTGCCCATCATACCCTTTAATTGATAACAGTTTTTTTCTAATTATTAGGATGGAATTGAAGAATGTCGGAAATTGTGCGGTGGCCATGGTTATCTATGCAGTAGTGGGCTCCCTGAGTTATTTGCTGTATATGTTCCTGCCTGTACATATGAAGGAGACAACATTGTTCTGCTTTTGCAGGTTAGTTCCTTTATAGTTTCTCTTTATGAATTGAAGGTTTCATGAGGTTCAAGAATATGGTTTTGCCTGTGCTTGATAGTTGCCTTCGCTTTAGATATGATTTTTTGATTTTTTCTACTTGTGTTGAATAACAAATCACTTTTTCGACAATTAGAATGATAGAAAATGATGTATTTCTAGTTAACATTTTTATAGAGAAAGGAGTGAACTCTGGTAGGGAAATGGTTATCTTATGGTGGATGAATAGTGAATTATTACTTGCTTTAGTTTCATAGAATTTTATGTTGTTTACCTTTTGCATCAATTCTTCTTGACAGTAATTTAGTTAGGACATAGGAGTAGTGTCCTTAGTCATAATCATGAATTAGGTACATCGCTATTCCGCCTCAATATTGTGGGCTAATCAAGTAGGCTTGTTAGGCTTTGCATGAGTTTATTGTTATTCACATAGCTTAATATTAAGTATTATGGGCTAGTGGGCGATGCCTATTATGATAATGGGTTATAGTTATCTGATTCAAGCTAGTCATGACAAATGGTATTGAGGCAGGCTCAGCTTATAGTTTGTCAGATGATCAACTTAAAAAGTGGATTCGAATTGAAAGTGATGCTTGCATTGATGGTCACCCTTAATAAGGCATGCTGTTAGCTAGGGATAATTTAGGCTAATTTACACTTTCTTCTTTGAGATCTTAAACCCTTGAGTGGTTTCTCATACTTTTGTTGAGTTGGTAGATTAGAGGTGGGGAAAAATACCGAAAATTCGGTATATCATACATATTGTATTGAAATATACCAAATCATACCTATTTAATGGTATACTGAAAAATTTGATATGGTATTATATAGTATCAAATTTTTCGGTATCGGTATCGATATGAGATTTATATAGAAATTTTTAGTATACCATATCGATACTAAAATTTTATTATGACCGGTATGGAATTTATATCATACCCAAAATTCCGAAATTTTGGTACGGTATCGGTATAAAATTTTTTTATACCGAACTTTTAGATACAGTATCCGGTATGCAATTTAAGGTTTGATATACCATATATGCATATATGGCTATTTTTACATATGATCTCACATTCCTGGACATGAAAAACCTAATAACTGTACAAGAATTACTTGTATATTGTCAGGTAGCAAGGTTCCTTATGAAGACTATTTCTCAACTAAGTTCAGGAAAACAACCTGTTGGTACAACAGCATATATGGGAAAAATACAACATTTGATGCAGAGCAAATGTGATGTTCTCACAGGTCAGTATTCAACTTTTTTTTTCAGAACAAAAATTTAGAATATGAAACAACACAATGCAACCTCTGTATGCTATATAATTCAATGGCTTCTGGTCAACTATTTTTAAAAAATGTGTTGGATTTCATGTGGTTTGCTCAGTAATTGACCTGATGTGTTAGAAGAAGTGAAAGATGAGTAGTGGTAGCTACGTACTCAATAAAAATGGCTCAACCATGATGTACAAATGTCTCATCACACTGACTTTTAGAGGAATACATTGATGGTAGTTTAGGATATTCACTGGCTTTTAATTTTTCTTTTCATCAATTATAACCCTTACACCCATACTTTCATTTGCAGCTGAAGACTGGTTGAAACCTTCAGTTATACTGGAAGCATTTGAAGCTAGAGCTATTCGAATGGTTGTCAACTGTGCCAAAAATATTAGTCAGTTCACAAGCCAAGAAGAAGGTTATTTATTTATTTATTTATTTATTTTTGCATTTGATCTTCTTTATTTGTAGTGTTTTAACTCTCATACAAATACACCCCTGGAGATGTTAAATGTCTCTATATATATGACTCTCTTCTTGAAACATCGTATGCACTTTAAGGAAGGGGTGAATTTTACTGTATGCAGTTACTATCTTTCCTTGGGGGAAATCTTATAAATTTTTGCTTTTGTTTCAATTGGATTGGATGTTTCTTTCCTTGGGGGAAATATATTAAATTCTTGCTTTTGTTTCAGTTAGATTGAATGTTAACCTTTTTATAAGAATTCACTAGTACATAAAGAAGATAGCTCATGGACTAATGGTCTTAGGCCAATTAGAGAAAACGTAAAAGTTGTAAACTATAAAGCTAGCATATTCATTCCAATTTACAGAGGTTCTTGTAAATAGGATATTCCTAAAGGTCTCAGAGAGCTGATCAAGCTAATTCTCAATAACTATGTAGTCTACCTATCAGGCTATCAACATAGACTAAGTCAAGGTCTCTAACTTACACAAGGCAAGATCATCTCCAACCCATAACACTATATTTGGTGTAGTTTTCACACTAAAATAGTGCAATTTCAGCACCAAATATTATTTCAACTCCAACCCATGAAAGTCTACTAAAGCTAAGAACCTAACTTTACCGTCATGAAAGAGTTAGTCATTGGCGGTTGTAATTAGAGGTGGGAAAAAATAATGAAAATTTGGTACATCGTAGATGCCGTATCAAAATATACCGAACCATACCGATTAAAAATTTTAGTACGGTATTATACCATACTGAATTTTTCGGTATTGATATGAGAATTATATAGAAATTTTTGATGTATTGTACAAATATTGAAATTTTACTATAACCAGTAGGGAATTTACACTGTACATGAAATTTCACGGTATTGGTATAATTTTTTTATACTGGACTTTTCAGTACAGTATACATGCGATTTAAGATTTGATATACCGTACCAAACCACCCCTAGCTGGAATTACTTGCGAGCTATTAGTAGATGTGATCACTGAGGTGTGGGCATTATGACAATGAGCGTGACAGTGGGGTCGGTTGGAAAGTCCATTCCCCCCAACCCCAAGAAGAGCTGTTCCTGTAGGGCTCATTTCCCTTTTGTTTCCTAAAAATATTGCTTCAGATGTAACAAATATATACTGTCGGGAATGTTGAAAAAAACAGCTAACTGGATTTTGCTCCAAATTTAGTGTTGTTTCTTCTTCGTTTTTGACAGTTCACTCTCTTTCAGGTTTTCATGAACTTTCTGCTGATTTATTGGAGGCGGCAATTGCTCATTGTCAACTAATCATTGTTTCCAAGTAATTATCCTACCTACTTTTCCAGTGCAACTTGATAGATTCTGTTTCTTTGAACATTTATATCATGGCTCTGGCATATGAAAATCCAAAGAAAAAATTTGTTACTGTGGCATAAAATTTCAGCCACTTTTGCACCGCCAAAGCTATACCAAAACTCGAATACACTGATCTTTTAATGGTTCACTCAAATCGCATTAAGCAACATAAGCAAGTGACTCCATTCCATATTACCATGTTCAGATTCATTGACAAGGTGCAAGAAGACATGCAAGGACGTGGAGTTAAAGAAGTGCTCCAGATTCTCTGCAATGTCTATGCTCTCTCTTTGGTTCATAAGCACCTCGGTGATTTCATCACGACAGGGTACATTACATCCAAGCAAGGTGCACTAGCCAACGAGAAACTTCGATCTCTATATTCCCAGGTGTGTATAATAATTTCTCTCCCATTCCATCGTATTCTTTTCTCCTATTTGAAGTTACTTTCCAGCTTCATTGAAATGGACTAATGATCTTTGCAGCTTCGTCCAAATGCGGTTGCACTAGTTGATGCTTTTAACTATACTGATCACTACTTGGGCTCAATCCTTGGTCGCTATGATGGAAATGTGTACCCCAAACTTTATGAGGCGGCATGGAATGATCCGCTAAATGATTCGGTTGTGCCCGATGGATACCATGAGTACATCAAGCCCTTGCTCCAGCAGAAGGTTGCAGTAGCAAGGCTCTAAACTTACAATTCAAATAAACTTTTAGAATTCATTTTTTCCTCCTATGTTTTGGTTTGATGCCAATATACTTCACATAACCTAGCAATGTATGCTTAAAAACTGAGTCCGACGGTAATTTAATTCTAATGAGTCCTTTGTGAGGAATTTGCACTCTATATAACTTTCGCTTGGCAAAATCCACTTCTAAGATAAATTCACTTCAGTAGATAATTCAAGCTCAATTTACACTTTCGAGAAAAAAAATCATTAGGGCTGAAAACAACCGAGATGAATTTTAGGATGTTCAAGCTTGTTTGATAAGGTTACTGAGTTAAGTCGAGCCGAGGTTAGAATGAACCAAGCTTTTAAAATAATTGTTCAAACTTAGCTTAATTTATTTTTTTAAGGAGCTTGAGCTTGTTTGAAACTTAACTTGAGTATGATTCATGTATATGTTATCGAGTTCTCAATTCAAGCTTGGCTTGAATTTGATTTGAGTTTAGTTCGTTTAAATGTTATCGAACTCTCAATTCAAGTTTGTTTAATTGATTGAAACTTTTACCTGTTTGATTGATTATTAAATTTGATAATTCAAACTTATTTATTTTATTTTATTTATTTAGCATGTTGATAAAAATTTATTAATGAATATGGTTAATAAATATTGTTCATGAATATTAACGAGCTGAACACGTGTTTAAACTTATTTTTTTAATTTAACGAGGTGTTCCAGCTTATTTATTTAATTAATTTCATATATATTGAACGAATATAAATAAATTCTTACCTAACCGAGCATCAAATTTATTCACGAATATTTTATTCATTTATAACCCTACTGCTTAATAATAAAATCAAATTTTCGTCAATACAAAATCTTAGATAAGAATTTATTATACTAGTCTTATCTTACTTTGAGAAGTTTTGTCATATGACAGCAAGCGTCAAGCTTCCTTTCTAAATGATCAAAATCCCTATTAGTGCTTGTAACTGTTCTCATCACTTCACCCGCCAACTATTTCATTACGTTAGTTGATATGAAATAGTATAGTTTATATGTGACATTTACCATGTCATCATTTTAAGAGAACCCCGGGGTAAACATCAGTCTAAACCAATAAATCCAAACATTTTCAACAACCACTTCTTCAAGAGTCATTTCATCAAACGATTCAGAGCCTTCAATTATTTATACATTTTGTTCAAAGTGGCCCAATTGCAGCGATGGTGGCATGATTAAGTTCGAACAATCCGTAAACTATGACTAGCTCAACGAGCACCAAATTTCTGGTGGATACGAATAATGACAACAGTAGCAATTACCATGAGCGACAACATAAACATAGATCTCAGTATGTCGTCCAAGACACCCATGCTTTTTCCCGCTTCCACAACATGAAAGAGCTCATTGACAAGCTGGGAAATCAGAAGCAAAAGTGCATTAACTTTTGTTTTGAGATTTTCCAAGATCCATCTGAGAATTATTATGGCGATGTCACTGCCTACTTTCCAGAATTCAGATAGGATGCTTCCAGTTTCTCCTTGACAACCTGAAAGAACTTGAGTTGAAGATTACTAAGATACATTTTGAAAATTACTATGTCGATGGTGTTATGTCAAACAAAGTTGACATGATCTGCTTTCCTACGTTTACGACCAAGCTGTCGCTATCCGTCTTAGATAATCATTTAAGATACAATTGCATAATGTTGTACTGGCCATCAGTATAACCAACTCTTTCCAGATGCACAAACAATCTACTGAACTCATCAATTTGCATTAACGCTACAAAATCACAAGGTAAAATGTTGATTAACACAAAACAAGACTGGTTTAACAATGCGGATTATTAACATGTAGCCAAGTGTGTTAATCCCATAATGCTTACTCCTCGTCTAAACTTGAAATTTCTCTTCATTAGCTCAACTTTCCATGTGAGCCTAACCTAGGATATCACGTGAGCATTTGACAATTTCAGTTGGTTTTGGTTGCCTTTAATAGAAGTTTAATTCAGGTCAGTTGGTAATGCTTTTAATAAAACTTCTCAATTTAATTTGGTTTAAACCAAATGAACACCCTATCTCACGTTGCAAGCTTCAAATTTGCAAATAATGCAGGCACTACTATTGTTCAAAAGCATCATATGATTGCTCTACACTACTCAGGTTAGAGAAGATCAGATAGTTGCCATCCAACCTGAAGGTAGCATAAGACCGGTTATGCAAGATTCTCTGAGTTCTTGAACTGCTTCATTTTTCATAATCGCACCCCAGATGGCTTTATCAGATGCCAATGATACGACCAATCGCTGCATAAGCACAATGAGAATTTCAGGAACTTTATCAGTTGAAGCTGCTTGATCAACAACTAGGGAAAGCGACAACTTAGGTTTCAATTACAAGCTACAATCATCATAATATGTAATATTATTTATAAATTGATGTGCCCATGCAAACATATGATTTTAAATAAATGAAATGGAACAACCAACCTCAGGGTGGTGCGGTGGTTAAGGCATGGGAGGTTGTCACATGAGATCTTGAGGTTGAAACTCGGCGTGTCCGAGTATACCTCCCCCATGCCTTAATCATTTGCACTAATGGCTAGTAGTCATCTGTGCGCTGGGACGAGCGAATCGCCTTTTTTGCCACATAAAAAACATCAAATTCTGCACATACTCTCGGAAAAAAAAACTCTCCCACCCCCTAGTTACTTGGCAATCGGCTATAAGCTATCCCATTATTTACCTCCCTTCACAATAACTTAGAGACGGCTATGAGAGGCGCCTAGGGTGAGCATAACCACCTTTTGCTACAATAAAACATCAAATTCTCTTTAAGTTTAGAGGTTTTAAGAAATATGTCCATTCTTTACTCTTAATTGCATGTTTGCCATGATTACGGACTAGATTAGTGCTAAATTTATGTATGCAAATCATAGTTGGAAAAATCTGACAATCTTTGAATCGAGATAGGTGGAATTCAATCAGGATTGGCCAAAGTTGATCCAAGATTTGCTGAGATATCAACGAAAGAAGCACAAAATCAAGAAACCCTGCAGAAACAACTAAGGAGACTTTTTAATTGACAACAATCAGCAAATTATGAGTGGAAAATTAGATATATACCATTGGAATCATAGGACCCAGAAAACTGGCCAAGATCTCAACTTACATATTCATGGACAGAGAATCAATGAGGTGGAAAAGCAACAAACAAGTCCAAAAGAAGTGCACATTCAAGGGGAAAATTGACAAAGTGTAGATGAAGACTGCAAGGAAAATGTGGAGTAAAATGGATGACCTGGTAAGAAGTTGAAGTGCAAGTTTTGTGCCAACCAACAAGAAAGACTTTTTTGCTATACCCCATTAAGGAGTATTTGGTAGCGTCGACAAGAATAGAATGGAAATGGTTCATTCCTCTGTGATTCCACTCCA
>JBAMIB010114727.1:0-14039 GCA_037177415.1 Kaempferia rotunda
TTCAGATTGGGTTCGGGTTGGCCGGGTTCGGGTTCGGGTTGAGGGGTTTCGGGTTGAATTTGGGTTCGGGTCGGGTCCAGGTTGAGAGTTTAAAAAACAAATTTCGTAACCTGACCCGACCCACCTGAATTGGCACCCCTAAGTTGGATTGAAGGCTTGGATACCTGGACTATAATTTTAAAAAAAAAAGGACAACTAGAGTGGGTGGTGACCAATGGATAATCAAAAAATTATAAACTCTATTCTCTTGCAAGTGCAAGGCTAAATAAAAGTTAAAACTATCACAACTTATTTGTTTGTAAGAATCAGAGATGTAAATGTTGGAGAAATAATAAAAAAAACTAATAATAATGCAAATCAGAGAATTTAACATAGTTATATGTTCCTACTTACTAATTTGATAGGCAAATCGCTCTTGAAAATCCATTATAAGAATTTCTCTACAAGAGGAGGAATGCAAGTAATGGTAGCCTAAAAGAAATTAATAACTTTTCTTTTCTCTCTACGCATAATGTAATAAGAATAAGAGAAAAGAAAGTAAAAATAATAAAAAGCTTATGAGCTAAAGCCTAGCTAATTTTGAGTTCATAGAGGCCACTAGGAAAATCCAGGAGTGCGAGAGGCTTCTCACTCAGAAGCCAACGTCCTGAATTTTTCTTCCCATCGGAGGAAAATATTGTGCAGTGTACCGTAACTGTGATTCAAATGATGAGTGCTTGGGAAACTGCTTGAGCACCTTGCCGTTGCACCATAGCTCGAGGGGCTTCTAGTCATGCCTTTTGCAGCAAAAGGTGAAGTTGTCACTTTAGCGGCCCTCCAGGATGGCCCACACACTCCGGTGGGGGTAAATCAGGGGGGCATTTTGCCCTAACACAATGACCCTTTGTATGAGGGAGATTAGGCACCCAGCGAGGTATTTTCGCACCTGTTGGGAATTGACCACAAGTTCTATTACAACAAATACCCATGTAGGTACTAACTACGCCAACTGTCTAGCCATGCCTTTTTTTTTATGATGACTATTCGTGCCTTTTGTGGTAAAATGTGAAGCACTCGTCTCCAGCACCACCACCAGCCCGCCCCAAGACCAACACAAGGAAAGACTGAGGAGGCAAGTGGATGAGGGGGGTGAGTTACATGGGATGAAGGGATTTACACCCCTCCAATTATGAGATTCGACCCCGAGACCTCACATGGCAAAGTCCATTTACCACCCCAGCTATGCCAGTGGAGGCAAAAAATCAAACTAAATCATGGTGACTAGTGCCTTTTGATCCTATAGAAGGCGGTGCATGCATCAACCAAATTGACCATAAAATCGAAAATCAAACCTTGAATATTGTCATTTTTGCATTAATATGTGTTGCTAAACAGAAAAAGGTGTTCTTTATATTTTCCAAATGCTTGCATATCTTGGCCAGTAATGTCCACATTATTTTCAAAATCTAATGCACATAATAACAAGGTTCCTTTCTCATAACCTCCATCTACGCTTCTTTTTTCTATTTAATAGTTCTTGAGGTAAGCCAAAACTATAATATTCTATACAGAAAGCATACAAAATGTAGTCAACAAACAAGGACATACATAAAATGATCTAGCAATTGATATAGATAGCTGCAAACATGAATGAAGAGGAAATCATATAATTTCTTGTACTGGAAACCATACCTTAACTTCTGTGAAGAGTTTCTTCTCCCATAAATACAACTTTTCCAAAACGGATGAAAGGCTGCTAGATATTCCAGCCACATGGTTATTTGAATTGCTAGCCTTTTGCTTTGTACTTACAATTGAATGCTTTGACCGCTTGAAAGGATGTGAATGAATCAATACACGCAGAGTCATGGGACAAAAGAACCTGGAAATGACTGGAACAATATACGAGATTTAGTATTTCCGTAGAACAATAGTCCTCTCCTGACAACCTTCTTTAACAAACAATTGCTTTAAGAAAAATTATAGGACAGTGCATCAAGTATACATGTCATTAGAGCATACAAGCTGAATGAAATACCTGACCAATTTTTTATTATCAATGCATGTGAATGCAACAAAAAAATTCAAAATTATATTTCTATGTGCCAAACTGCCAATTACTCAGTAAATTGAAAAGAACCGTGTTATCATACACACAAATAAAAGAAATCAGAAAAATACTTGTAGATCATCATTGATTTCTTTTTGAAAAGAAAATAATGATAGTGGTAGAAAGGATTAACATAATTGTTACTTAAGAGAAAATTCGTGTATTAACATTCATGTATGATGTATCAACCTATTTCAAATTTAATCAAGGACCCATTCATTGCAAATACATAATAGTGATTTAGTCAAAATTATACAGAAGTTTGCATAGCCACTGACAAAGATGTTTAAGAAAAAAATTCTAGTTTGGTAATTGATAATTTTCGTTTCACATTCACAATTATCTAGAAACACAGAATTAACAAAGGCAGCCAGTAAAATCCAGAGTTATATTATTCTTTTCATTTTTAACAAATTGTTTGATGAGAAGATTGCAACAAAAACATTGAATTAATGTGCAAGATCATGGAAGATAAGCTTTGTTATTTTTCCATGTGAGAGTTGAAAGAGATTTCTTTCAGTTATTAAGAAACCCACGAACAAGCTAATACCAAAACGAATCTGATGATGTTATTTCTATTTTTTGCTTAAGAACAAAAACTTAAAAATGGTCATAAAACAAAATGAAGCCCTTCTTACTGAAAAAAAACATTTTTTTTGTTCGGAACCAGAACCTCTAGTTACTCTTCTAGTGAAAATGTCAAATAAATAAATAATCCAGGTCCGTACACAATCATTTCAATGATATAATCAAAATAACAAAATCGATGCCCACCTCTATGCCTTCTGCTTCGTGGCCGGTATGGCAACTTGTCCACCTCGAGGGTCGTTGATACTTCTTCACCACAAGCACTAGCTGACAAGAAATGATCTTTGATCTCCTTCACAACCTCCATCATATCCCTCGTACCCTGGAACATCAGTGTCTGTGCATCACTTCGTGCAGACAAGGATTTGTCACCACTAGGCCCACTCTCGTCTGTCAAATATGAGCTATCCTTATGCGTCGCCTTGTTCCTACTAGATCCATCATCGCCTTCATTGCCTTTCACTTTACTCTCTGCTGAACTTTTTTCTTTATCTGCCAACCCGATTTGTGCAACCTTCTCATCCTTCTGTCCCATTGCTTGAGTAGAAAATAAATTTGAGTTTCCAACTGTTGTTCTTACTCCTGAACCATCATCTCCTTTCTTCTTCTTATTTGTCAATTTCATAGGTTCCACCTCTGCTACCTCCTCGAGATCAGGAATACCTTCCTGCTTCCGCAACTCGACTAAGTCAGGACTGCTAACAGAAGAGCGTACACCAAGCTTTCCTCCGGAATAATCGGGCATGAACTCCTCGTAGGAAACGAAGGGATCAAAGAAGTCCCAAACAGAGGATTCCGGAGCTGGAGGGGGAGGAGTACCAGGGTCGACTTGAGGCACGGATGTACCTGCCATCATAGCTTCTCTGCCATGAGACGGAGATCCTATTGGAAAACCATAGGAAGGATAGTCAAATCCAAATCCATATTCATTGTGCGAAGAGTTCGTCCAAATCGGAGCAAATGGATCCTCGTATATCAACGTGGGGATCGCCGTGGATGACCTCATGTAGGAAGAACTAGGACTGTGAAAGAAGGCAGGAAGGTTGGAGGAAGGCAGCTCCTGTTGTTTAGCATCATCAACGCCACCTCCGTTCTCGGTCTTCCCTCCCGCTTCACTTTCTTCGCCGTTTCTCGACCCCGACCTGGAGGAAAGCGGAAGGTGGGAATCCTCCAGCGAGACAGAATGCGAAAGCGACGTCGCCGATGAGGAAACGGAGGCGGCAGCGGCTAGAGGGCCCGAACGCGGATTCCCCTTGCCGTCCCCGGGGGGAAGGATGAGGACAGGAGAGCCCGATGCCACGGAGGCCGGCGCCAGCTCCTCCCGTACGAAGCGATGCAACGCGTCTCCGACGGCGGCGAGCGCCCGGAAGTAGGCGAGGTGGGCGCGGGCGAAGTCGTGACGGCGATCCCTGGCCGCGCGAATGAGCTCCAACCGCTCACGGCAAAGCGAGATCAACTCCGACTGCTCCTCCGCCTTGGAACTCGCACATCCCATCTCCCGACGACGAAGACGACCTCAGTCAGTCGTTCCATCACGCTCCGACATGAAGGAGACATCGACCTCAAGGAACCCTAACCCGAGGAGGAGGGCAGGCCCCTTGGTTTTCATCCATCACCGTGATAATGCGAAATGAACGGAGGCGTCCGCCTTGGCGTTGGAATAGGCGAAAGCGTTACGCGGTGGGGGCGGCGAGGCGGAGGTCGCATGCGAATTCGAAGCCGAAGCGAAAACGGCCAGGGAGGTGGGTCCCCGTCTACGACCTTGGTGTTTCTGTTTTTTATTTTTGTTTTTTTTGTTTTAAAGTAATAATAATCATCATTTTGCCACCCGGCCGCACCCGGCAAGCCGGCACCTATTTTTTCAAAAAAAAAAAAAAATTAAAAATTTTAAATTGGCTATAAATACATGTTAAAATTTAAACTTAATAAAAACAAAAAATACTCTTTTATTTTCGGGCTTATCAAAATTAGCATTTTACCTTAATTTCTATTCAAAATATAATTCTTTTATCTTTACTAAGTTTGGCCAAAGGGCTTATAAGTTAGTTAAAATTATTCTAATGCTAATTTAAATTATTTCTTATTTAAAACTAGTTCAATTTAATTAAAATTATTTTAACATACTTAAAAGTATTATAATATAATGGTTGTCATAAAAGTGCGGCGGTTAATAATAATATAAAAATGAATACTTTATGAAAAAAAAATAAAGTAGAGCATCTTTATTTATTTAGATGCCTTTGAAAATAATCAACTGATATTCTGAAAATTTTTCATTAGGGATATAATTTCTAGAGAGATTATCAATACTAAATATTCAATCCGAATACTTGATTAAATTATATATATATATATATATTAAAAAAAATTTCAAAATTTACTAATTATTTTTTTATTAATATTAAAAATTATATAAATGTTTAATATATTTTTTAAGTTATATAAATGGTAATAATTAGATAGAAAGAAAAAAATTATAAGTATAGAAGATATTCGATCTATATAGGTATACCTATCGGATATCTTATACCCGATGGATATAAAAAAATATATATATAATCCAATCTGAACCTCAATATTATCAGTCTAATATTTTCATATCGTTCATTGAGAAAATTCATCCTTAATTTATCCATCAGGATCGGTCTAATATTTTAAAATCATTCATTAAAAAAAATTCATACTTAATTCATCAAACTAATAATCAAACTTGCGTTGGTCCACTAGGAATTTTCTGTCCATTTGTTGTTTCTGGATGGGTCGAATTCCACGCGGTAATTGGGCAGAGACGGGAAAGTTGGTGGTTTGTTGGAACTTCAACTTTATTTATTATTTCAACATCCCATTTTTTTTGTTTATCTCAATTTTGCACATTTTATTAAATGTTTTTTATTAAATAAAAAATTAAGAATATATATATATATCTTTATTATTAACTTGGCACGGATGGGCTCACGTTACTTTCGTATTAAAACAAGGCAAAAACGTGATGAATTAAAAATATTGATCAATCTTAAATTAATCCTCTAATATTAGAAAAATATCTCGTTTGATTTTCCTTGCTCCAAAATATTCAAATCAGCTCTTTCTTATTTTACTTTTATGGAACGAAAATCTGCTTCATTATAAAAATGATTTGTTCCAATAATCAAATTCGTTTGTCAAAGGGGTTGAAAGCTTAACTAGCTGAGCCTAATTAATGAAAATGAAAGCTCTCCAAGATCTTGTGATGTTAAAGCTTGAAACCTTCAGGCTCTTGTATTGTTTTGGACAATTCTCTACTTACCTGTAGCGACCATTCATGACATGCAATAACCAAATAACCAAATCAATCAGCAGAGTGCAACGAAGTAGTTTTGATAATGTTATCTGGATCAAGGAGATTCAATATTATTCAATAATCACCCTTGCGAGTCTCCTTGAGTCTCATTTCTCACCAAAACTATAATCTCTTGGCATTGGAAATTTCCATGAATGTGAAGCAGCATTGGAAATCAAATGCATAAAAATATTGACAAGTTTGATGAAGAAACTCCTGGCAACTTGCCCTGCAAAAGCTCACAAACGTTTTAGATGTTTGAAGAAATGAATTGGCACTTCATCAAAGGGAGCATTCAGATGTGTATTTTGTACAAAATGGCATGGAGTCAGCAATGTATAAAGGGTGATTTCAATTTTACATACAAATAACCTGAAGTGGAGCAGGATGCACCTGCTAATGGTCTTCTCACAATATCATATACACCACGGGATAAACAACTTGAAAACAGTCCAACTCCTACATGTCTCCTTTTATTTCAGTCAGCTCAACTTAACCAGATAACCAAACCATTAGCAAGACAAGCTACATAGAGCATGCACTAGCACGCTGCTCAGCGAGTTCTGCGGCTGTTGGGTGGCTTTAATGATGAAGATGATTTAGACTTGGCAAAATCAACCAAGTCTTTGAAGAGTGCATCCTCAGGCTCGGTTTGTTTTGATGATGGTGATGAGTCCAGTCCTCCCAAATGTTGTTGATGAAGTGGACCAAGGCTGGTATTTCCTTTATCAGAAGAGTAGTTATTTTGATAAACAGAGCCATCATGAAGCGTGCCCCCACCTGATAAAACATTCTTCTGTTGCTCAAAGAACTGCTGCCTTTGGCCATATTTTGAAGGGGGAGGTGGTAGTAAACCAGTAGTCTGATTCTCCTGATGAGATTTTGGAAGTGGCTCTGCACTGGATTTCGTTGCTGAAATGGGGCCAGCATAACTGTTTAGACCATGTTGCTCTAAGACTGTGGCTGTATCAGAAGCTAGCAGGGAATGAGATAGGGAAGGTGGCAAAGGTGGGTTAGGCGGAGCAACATCATCGTTAAGATCAATTGAGTTTGCCTCTTCCCTGACTGGCTTTGAGGGTTGGGGTGGAGGTTTTAGGGTAGTTGCGTTTCCAACACTAGAAGAATTCTTGCTCTGCCCTATGACACTCTCCCTAGAAGTCCTGGAGCATTTTCCAAACATTTTTATTTTGTTAGGTACGTCTATACAACTAAAAAAATGTTGATATGAGGCAGGTAGAGCTCATGATAGAACATAGGCAACAAAGAATAATAACAACCGTGCCTGATAATAGAATAATTTCTAGTTCCAAATGAATTGAGATTTTAGTTCAAATGGCATCATGATTTCAAAGTACTTCAGCAAAGGCATTAAGAAATAATGCAAAAACGATTGGAAAGCTGAATGTTAGGACATGGTCAAGTAGAATATCTAAAACAAAAATTATCTATCTGCTTAAGAAGATATTACTAAGGCTCCTAGTGCAGCACATCAGCAAAAAAAAAAAAATGGAGAAATAAATTGAGCAAGAAAAAGATGAACTGTTAGTTGCAAATATCTAAAATTTAGCGCATCATAAATTTCAGAATTAAATAGAATAGAATAAGAACCAAAAGAAGCAGTTTCATTAATTCACAATCATGTTAGACTCTCATCCTTCTAATCAAAGAGCCTTATGATAAAACATAAAAAAAACCTTATGATAAATTTTTTATTATTTCACTATAGATAAATTTGGCCAAACCAAGAAATTTTAAACCAATCACCAACCAATTCAATTCAAATATTAGACAAACCAACAGTAAAATTCAACAACAAAGTATTTCATTGATGTCTTTTCTAGAAATAAAGAGTTTAGATCAAACCTACTAGTGTATTGTCTACATTGTGATTTTGTCCAAATGATGGTGATGAGGAAGCTCTCCACCCCCTCATCGGTCCACTAGAGATGCCAAACTTCACTAATACACTGTGGATTGCTGACATATTAATCCATTCTATGCTAGTAGTGAATATTACAACTTGTACAAGGTTTCATCTCCAATTCTTTTGGATTATAATGTGACAGTATGAAGCTTATGGAATCATAAGAACCCTTTTCTAAGTTGTACAGCATCATTTACAAGCATAATATGAAATAATATCAGTTTTCTCGAAGAAGGATTCATTCAAGGTGAACCTCTAATATTATGACTTGCTACAGTCTATGAAATAAATACCAAGAGTATTCTTCTGCCATAAATAAAAACCAAGGTACAACATGTTGAAGCTCAAATTCACCTATAGTGGACTCAAGTCCCACTTGAGGCTCTCCTAGTTGTCTGGAGTTGTTTTGGATGTCAAACCTACATGACAAGTCTAAAGTTAAATTTTTTAGGGATTTTCCTTCATGAGCATCTATCCTTTTCTGAATACTTGGGTAAGAATTATGAAGGGGAGCATTGACGCAACAATCAAGTTATTGTCGTGTGACCTTGTGGTCATGGATTTCACGATAATAACATCTTGCAATGCAGAATAAGGCCGCGTACAATAGACCACCCAATGTGGTCAGGACCGTGCATTAGAGGAAGCTTTGTGCATCAGGTTGCCCTTTACTTGGGTAAGAATGGTACCACTTTTGAAAAACTTTTTATTGTTGAGAGGGAAAAAAATCACTCAGAAGAGATTGAACGAGCACCATGCTCGGCTACATAAATTTTCCTTTGCAATCATGAAAAAAAACTGTGCATATGGCCAACGAAGTTTCCCTCTGATGCCTCAGTCCTTGTTTGGTTTATTTGGATGCATAACCAGAAAAGGTGAGGGGAAGCAACATAAAAAATGTTTATGAAGAATCCATGAAGCATGTCAATTCAGCCATGGATACTCCTTCCCTCCGCATTACCTTTCTACCCTACAGCTATCTTTCCAACAATGTCTATCATTACCTCCAACTCTTTCTCTCTTGATGATTATGGATTACTTACAAGGAAAATAAAATCTATTTCTCTTACAAATTATAATGCCACTTGACTTCCGTAACTATCTTGCATCAAGGTGTGATAGCTTAGTATATTCTATACTTCTTTCCAAATTTATTTAAGACTTCATTCAGAAAGGTGGGCATCAGGGACAGAGAGAATCCTCATGTCTAGTACCTGAGAGATAGCTGAGAGAAATCATCCTCAACCTCATCATCCTCATTGTTCATATTGACAATAGGTGCCACTCCAGCACTAAAAGCGGATCCCTTCAACATATCATTATATCTTTGAAGCACACGCTGAAGTTCATCATTCAGTGCCAGACCCCGACAAAGAATCTCTTCATCTCTGCAACATACAAAAGTCAAACTCTTTATGTATAATTTTTGTTTTTTTTTCAAAAGAATTATAATCTAAGATCTCAATTCATTATCTCCAGAATAAAAGTAGCAAAAGTTTTGAGAATATACTCTGTAGTATTCACAAGAACCATTACACGCTTTTGAAAAGAATGGCATTGCTCAATGAGGTCGACTATAACTTCTTGCTTTAACTCCTGCCATATGCAAAATGAGTAATTGTCATTCTGATACTAATTAATATTGAGGTAGAAGAGAATCTGATGAGTCATAATTTTCTACATCTCGATGAGTCATAATTTCGACCCAGTAGCAGCCAACCAATAGTATAAAGAAGGGAAGGGGGTTGAGCCAATATCGAGGTAGTTAGTCGCATAAAAGACATTGAATAGAGACTCACACTCCCTCTTCAATCATCAAGAGGAAACATAATTCTTTGTTGGTGAAAGAAGTTGAAAACATTGTGGGAGAAAATACACATTGAGATGAAAGGTTAAAAAGATCTAATTTCTATTTCAAAGAAGAATTAGATCAAATTGATCAACTCCATTAGCCTCCCTACCCTTGGTGTTCCTTAGTACTATGCAAACAACGAAAGTGCAATTAAAGGAGAATGCCACCATGTCAACACATCCAGCCTTCCCTTGTTCATCAAGCACCCACCGTCACCAAAGGCTAACCATTAACAGTTTTTGAAACAACCCCTTGCATTCACTATATTTAAGTCTCAACAAACATTAAGGAGGGATGATTTGAGGAGAGAAACGAGTTGGGGGAAGGGGAATAATTTAGTAGACGAGGTAGAAGAGACAAATTTAGAGAAAAATGAATATTTTCAATCAACATAGTGATGCCATATTAGTCACTCCTAAGGAGAACGAGGTAATTCTTTAGTAGTTAGAGGAATTTCAAATATTTTTTCAAATTTTAATCAACCACCAAAGCAAGTAAAATATTTCGATTGGTTTTAGAAAACCAAAAAAAATCAAAATAAATTAATTAACCCATCTAGCATACAAGATAGGATAAAGCTTTGGTCTCAACTTTCAACTTACCAATAAAACAATTTGATAGCAACATGACATGCATAAAAGGGACTATAACATCATCCTCATCCAGATTATCATTGTCATCTTCATAGGCATCTTCCAATCATGTTCATCTCAATTACTTGGGACCGAATACATGGATCTTTTCCACCATTTAACTTTATGCAAGGCTTTGTCACTATATTCAAATCAATAAGATCTCTTTTTACTACATTGATGATTTTTTTAGATTTCCTCTGCCCCTGACACCTTCAATTTAGCTCTTCTAGATATAAAATATATTGGTTGCCTTCTAAACATGTCGCTACAATCTTATCTATTTTCTTAATCTACTATAACTACACCTAAGGCTCATGGATTATCCACATTGTCAACCATATTTGACATAACTATTTCAGTTCAACTATATGAATCTCATCCCTCTATTGACCAAGAAATGGGTTAAGACTCATGTTCATTGGTCTAGACAATTTTAAGGCAACCCTCAATCTTTTTCATTTGGGCATAGGTCGCATATTCATGTTTTACCTAAAGCTCTCAGATATGAATATTTTATTTTATCCTTTCTAATGACTCCACACATCTCACCATTTTATATCCAATAATTGGTTTTTGTAAATGCTACTTCCCAATAACCGAACACTATGATTCTAATCGCCGAACACCAGTTAGTGAAAAAAAATTATCCTAAAGGGGCACACAGATGATACAAGACTAAGATAGAACAAAGTTTCAATAAGAAATAAGGTGCAAGTTTCACAATTTGAATTATGCATTAAGAAGGCCTAAATTGAGATACATATCGAAGCAATCACAAAAATAATCAAAACAATTCATGAAATGAATCAGCTGAGAGAATGTAAGTTGCATGATCATATAGTTATCTATCTAAAAGCAATAAAAGGGAAAACCTCATGGTTCTTTGGATCTAATGCATTGAGTATGTCAGATAACACATCTGCTACTCCTTGAGCATTCTGAATTTCCTCCAAGCTGCATCAGGAATTGCATTTAAAATGAATATTTTCCAAAAAAAAAAAAACCTATATTAACAAAAGATTCAAAAAAAAAAACAAAGCATTTGGCTTACCTAAATCTTTTATGCCTCACGTCCTAAAATTAAAACAAAATAACAGATCAAGAGCATTCCAGTATCAGATCATTGTCCATTTGGTAATTAGTTAGAGCATGCATTCACCCGGCGATACAAAGAATAAAGGCCAGTCCAGTGAACGAAGCTTCAACCAATGCGGAGTCCCGGGAAATGGTCTATTCTACGCAACCTTACCTTGCTTTACAAGAGGTTGTTTCTGCAACTCAAACCCGTGACATCTAGGTCACAAGGCAACAACTTTACCGTTATGGCTAGGCTACCCTTCTCTTGTTAAGTGAATGGGCTGTCGCGCAAGTTATATGAATATTACACACATGCATAAATGTTGCTAAGGTTATTTTTATTGTTAGTAGTTAAACACTTTTAGAATTAGAGACTTATAGTGATAGGTTATTCACTCAAACTTAACTGTTTATTTTGGTTGAGATATTTATATATGATGGACTAATACCCTATTTTCTGTGGTGTTGTCCCTAGATCCCCAGGTTGGGGTGTTTCGTGACCATGATTGGCTCACGAGGATGACTCTTAGATGCCAGGCCAGCTTCTACTTGATCCTAGAGCCTTCTTATTGGTTTATTGCTTATGTTTCATTATCATGTTTGCTTTATCTAAAAAAAATTCTACCTTATTGAGCCTATGGATGTTTGGTTCGATTTTGTGTTTGTAATATATGTGGTCTTGTATCCCTGGAACTTGTTTATAGCTTACTTTATTTCAGTGTAAGTTTTATTTAGAGTAAAGTTCTTACTCATGTGGCTTTGTTTTCTGCTATTATGTGGTGGATTCCTCTACTTATGGATCTAGTCATGTACTAGGGAGATTGTGTTGAATTTTCTTCAAATGCTCTCCCTTCATCTCTTGGATGGGATCCCACCTTTGTTTTTTTTATTATTATTGAAATCAATTTAGTACAAATTAGATATCTGAAAGGTCAACCAAGCATAACCATTAATTTAATAGACAACTAGAAAATGTAAGGCTCAGCATGTGGTTTACTGAAAGAAACTTGTTCATCAATGGCACATGACCATACTTAGACTCCCTATACTCACAAGACCAATAAATTGTCAGTCTAATTCAGTACGACAAATATGTGAACCTTGTTTGCAAAGATACATTCTGAATCAATTTCATTTAGTACCAAAATTATTTCAGAATAAAAGCAAAGAATAGCACCTAATATTGAACAAAAAAATTAAAAAATAATATCAAATGTTAAACTTTAGCTAATATGGATTAAACTATGAGCTTAAAGTTATCAACTATGAAATTAAGAGCATTTGTGAAACCAAAAGGACAAAGAAAGTACCTGAGAGCAGAAAAATCAGATTGAAGCGAAGCTCCTACATCAGCATTCTCAAATGCTGATGCAGCATTTTCAAATGATGATGTAGCATTTTCATATGCTGATGCAGCAGGCTGATATGATATAGGATGATTTTGTGGTGGGGTAAATAATGGCACAGTGTTCTCAGTATGGGGTGGGAACTCAACTCCAGCAGCCTAAGTCAATCCATAAAGTAAATACCACACGATCAATAGGAGCAACATTAACAGCCCTGTTATGTGATAAACTAACAAAGTGAAAGTAAAGAACAACATCCAACAAACAACTACAACAACAACAAAACCTTATCCCACTAGGTGGAGTCGGCTATATGGATCCTTTTATGTCATTGAGCTATATCTCCTACTATATCATCATCTATACTTAAATAAACTTTATCTTGTTTTATTGTTGCTAACTAAGTCTTTTTCGGTCTTCCTCTTCCTCGTTTGATATGCGTATTTGTCATAGCTTCACATCACCTAACTGGAGCATTTATTGGACATCTAAATATATGTCCGTACCATCTTAAACGTATCTTTCTGAATTTTCCCTCAATCGATGCAATTCTAACTTTCTCTCTAATACTCTCATTTCTTGTTCTATCCATCCTCGTATGTCCACACATCCACCTTAACATCCTCATCTCTACAACTCTTATCTTCTGCTCATGTGCTCAAGTTATAGCCCACATTCAGCTCCATATAGCATAGCAGATCTAACTGCGGTTTTGTAAAATTTTCCTTTAAGTTTTAGAGGTATTTTACGATCACATAAAACACCTGGCGCTTTCCTCCATTTTAACCATCCTACTTGTATTTTATGTAAGACATCTCTTTCAATCCTCCATCATTTTGCAAAAATAATCCTAAATATTTAAAGCTCTCAGTTCTCGTCAACTCATCATCTCCTATCTTAACAATTGTTTCATTACGTCTAATATTGCTAAACTTAAATTCCATATATTCTATCTTTATTCTACTAAATCTAAAACTTTTCTCTTCTAGTGTCTCCCGCCAAGATTCTAGTTTAGCATTTACTCCTTCACATGTTTCATCTACCAAAACAATATACAGGCACCACGGTACTGTGCTTTGAATGTGTGCAGTGAGTTTATCCATAATTAGTGTAAAAGATAGAGACTTAGAGTTGATCATTGATGCAATCCTATCTTTATTGAAAATACTTCAGTTACCACGCCTGAAGTATTTACTCTAGTAAAGCAAT
>JBAMIB010115042.1:0-25419 GCA_037177415.1 Kaempferia rotunda
CCCGCAGCGTAACACGACTTTATGTATATATATATATTAATCTCTCGCTGAATTAGCACATTGTGGAATTATTAATATGCACCGTGACAAACAAGGACTCCATCTTTTGTACTAATTACGTAAATCAGCCCTAACGGAGGCAGAAAGGCAATAGGAAGATGGTGGCTCCTCAGGCGACATCTTCACTGCCGCACCTACCGCGGGCTGGAGTGGTAGGGCAGCCCGCACACATGCCGCAGCAGTCGGCCGCCGCTCTCGCAGCTGCATTCAAAAACCAGTTATCGAACGGGGTTACGAACAACTACCGCCTCAGGGCTGTAGCGGAACGCCTCCAGCTTTATTTCCATGGCGGTGTCAAGTTGGGCCAATTCGATCTTTTCCACCTCATATTTTCCCTCTCCAGGTTTTTCATCTCGCACTCCTTTCTGTCGATGTTCGCGGCATTTTTGCAGTATTGATTTTCCACTTCGGATTGATCATGCCTGATTTTATTTCAGTGGAAGAATAGGTTGAATTGGTCGGCGAATTAGGATTGTACGACAAAGTAACTCTTGGTTATTGATTTTTTTTTTCTTTCATTTTTTTTTTTGATGATATTGTACAAGTATAGAAGTGGAAAACTACTGATCCAAATTGATACGATAAACAATGTCAAACATCAAATCAATGATATAACATAGATAACTCCAATGATTATTTTGTGATTTGGAAAAAAAACATGAAGATGTTCTTCAGATTAAGGCGGCACTTCCTGACATTGATGACTTGGAAAATCAGGCAACATTTTCTCTAAATGAATATGATCAACTCAACTATAAACTTTGAAAAGATAACCTCAACAGTAGCTAGGAAATAATGGGCTCCCATTTGTATAACACATACCAGTGATGGCAAGGAACTGGAGGCACTCCTGGTTATGATTTTCCAGTTGAGCAATGTGAAATCCAGTTTGATTGGTTGCTTTCCACTAACAAAACCTGACCCTTCAGGCCTCTGGTCCCTTCTTTAACCTCTCAAACCAGCAGGTAAAGCAACTTCTATTTCTATAGCTAGGTTTTGTTGGAGGGATGAAACTTTCTTCTTTCGAAGGTAGAGATTAGATTGTAAGTGAAGAGGTGGCAGATGTGCTTAGAGTTGTGGGCTGAGGTGGTGCCAAAGGCAAGTGAAGTATTTGTGATGATAATTTTTTGCCTGAATTGGATGGCTCAATTATGAGAATGAGGAAGAGAAAATTTTTCTTCAATTTTTGTTTCCCTACCTAACTTTTAAAGGATAACTTTTTCTCTTCCCTCAATTTGACTTTCTTGTGGCTTCTTTTTTCTCAAAGTAAACATGGCCTTATTCGTTCAAGATTCAATATGCAAGGATAACCATGCAAATAGTACTTAGTGTAAGAGACCTTGTCTGCCAAATGTGTTCTGTGCACTTTAAGCAAAGGGAACAAGTGGAAGAGGCAGGATGGTTTCATCTAACCTGGCTAAAGGTAAATCACCAATCTGACATGGCAAAGACTCAAAAACACATGCACAAATCCGCACAAACATCTAATTAGGCAGGTGGAAACTCAAATTAGCATCCGTCTTTCATAGTTCAAGTTTTGGTTGAAATTCACGAAGGCAATGGTAGGGTTATTCTTAGTCTCAATATTGCAATTCACAAGTGATTCTTGGTTTTCTCTTATTATGTTTTGGTTTCTCTTTATTATTAAATCAACTTTTTTCTCTACCTAATTGTCACTATGTTATTTTTTCTTGACGTCATTTGCTTCATAAAGGTCTAATTTTGTTGCACCAGATTATCAATTATTTTTGTTTTCTTCCACTACTATATTTTTGCTCGTACTCCCCTTTGTATTTTTTTTTAAATCTGTGCAATATTTTCATCATACCATGCTGTTGTTATGTAATATGAAATTTCTTTTATACGTACAGAGGGATTGATTATGCACTGTCAATCAATGACAATCCTGGAATTTCAAATTGTCTTCCCTCTTTGATAAAGCAGGTAATACTAAGTGTTCATGTCAAAAGGATATAGTTACGTATTATTCATCTTGTAATTGTAATTTTGGTTCTTTAAGAAGCTAAACTATTTCTGCTCTCTAATTACAACAATAACATCCATGTTTATTTTAGAATTAGTGGCATGCTTGTTAGAAATATCTGTCCACAGATCCTTTTATTCTTTACAAAAAAAATCATTGACGTTGTTTAATCTCAAATTGTATAAAAATCAATTTGATACTGAGAATTTTCTAGGATTTTGTTCTGAAAGAAATTGGTGCTTTGAGAAAGATAATAGAAATGAACTTATGTAATTGGAAATTTGAGCCATGACTTTCTATCAGTGCTCTTCTGGGTTCAATGTTCTGTAGGAAAGTTTCATGGATAACCGTAGTCATGTTACTCATATGGACCTCACTAAATGATAAATCGAGCTAAAAGAAGCCAGTTACACATTTTAATGTACAAAGTTGTGGACAAAAATATTTTGTGTTCTAATCTATCAAAACCCCTCAAATTTTATTGTGCTTGGAATTTTTTACTCCAAACTAATCATATCTAGTACCTGACTACCAATAAACGAAATGTCATAATTGAATAATTCGACAGGGATAAAATTATAATATTGTATATTGCAAAAGACTTCAATATGCAATCTAATAGTTAAATATCTATTATGCTTAAACTTATATGCACATGTAAATATCCAATATCATGCTAGAGCATATATTAATTGAACTTGTTATGTAACATAGAAAGAGTCCCATGAATAGGAAAAATAAGAGTAATTAAGATGTAATATTGGTGCAACAATTAAAAGTTTTTTGATGACTTAATGCTCTGGATTGAAGATGACAAGTTGATTTGATTTTCATAGGAATTAATTCTTTTTGTCTATAAACTTTCACCCTTAGCTCCTCTCAAATTGAGGATAACATAGGGTACTGAAAATTTGTGAAAATTAAAGAGAAAAATTATGAAGATTGCAATGAAAAAGAGAAATATTATGGTTCTGTTATTCACTATTAAGTATTATCACATTAATAGAGAAAAAAATTTGGAAAGAGTCTAAAATTAATATCACCCTGAGAGAAAGGAGAAGATGCCATAGAAAAGACTGTATAATTCCACATATGTTGAAAAAAGATATTGACTAAGCTAACTTTTCATGTTACACTAGATAGACAGTGATGAAAATTTTACGGATAAAAAAAATAAGATTAGAGTTTTAACATCCTATTCTAAAAAAGGAGAGATGTTGAGGAAACTAAGTTTTTGATTGTTTTACTCCAAGATGGTAGAATATGTAAAAAGATATAGATGTAAAGCTAGGTTCTTAGTTCTAGAGGATTGATGTGAGCAGAGACAAACAATAAGATATTTAGTCTTAAGTTATTTAAGCAATAGATTAAAAATGAATATAAGAAGATTAGTCCAAGTAAGTTAATTAGGAAGGATATCAAATACTAGTTTAACATTCCTTTTCAAATATTGGTTTAACATTTCAGCCAAAATTAATGTATTGAGAATCTAATCTGAAAGACCAAACTTTGTCATAGGTATAGGACATTTTGTGTTGTGCTAGCTATTCCTTTTCTGATAACTATCCATGTCTTACTTTTTTGTTATATAGGTTTACCAACATTTAAAGGACCCTTTACTTAAATCAGCTATAATGGTGTTGATGATTTCTGTCAAGGTAATTTGTTTTCCTATGTTTGCTCATTTTTCTTTAGCATAAATGCTAATTCAGAGAACATTCAATTTGATTTAAAATTATACTACTGATTTTGTTTCTAGAAGTTCTATGACTCGGTAGATTGGATATAACTTATGCAACTCTGAGAAAGTGGGTTGTGTTTCTCATATTGACTGTCAATAAGGTTTTGCTGTTTTTGTTTAGTATGTTACTAAGATAATATTAGTGTTTCAATAGATATCCTAAATAATTTGAATTTTGTATCCAGTGTCATGTTGCTGGAATTTTTTTTACACAAGCATTTCAGGATCCTGGCGACTACTGTAAATCTCCACTTTTCAAGTTTCTTTTTTGTAAATTAAAATTATAACCTCAAACTACCGCAAACTTCATTCTGCTTCAACGTTAGAACAAGTTACAAGATTAAATGTAAAAATAGCCTTATACATGGAGACAATTTGGTTTGGCGTAGAATTCTCAATACAACTTCCTAATGATAGTCTTCAGGTCTGGGTTTTTGGATTGACTCTCTGTACCAACAAAGAAGACTTCTTTAACTGTAATATTAAACAATTCTTTACAGTCTATTAGCACAAATTCTGTTCTAAATCATCACTTTCTTGTTATCATATATGTGATTTAGAACATTTGGAGTGCCCATTGTTTGACCAGTAGGCACAGGCATGTCTCTTTAGGTTATTCATATCGTACTTCATGTGACAAGGAGGTCCTTTCTATATCTTATGCTTACCTTTGGAAAATAATAAATAACATGGCTTTTTTACATCTTACTATTCAGACTCACTCACATGATTCTAGGATATGAATTGGGCTAGGATGTTATGAACCTATAGATTGATCCCTATGCCTGTGTACCATTCTTATGTAGGATCTTGTTTCCAACAATCACGAGCAGATAGAATATATGTACACTCAACTAGAAATTTAAAGGTTGATTACTTGATTTTAAAAGTTGCTACTTGCTATATAAATATGGAACCCTTGTATTTTTAATATATTTTATATCTGAATACTTTTATTTAAACTTCATGAACTGGAATGCTATTGTTTAAAATGTTCACTATAATACTATATATTGAAACATTATAGATATGAAAAACATAATAATACTTTGATTAAATCAATAAATTGTTGGATCTTACGATCAACACTTTGATCCTATGATCTGAATATATAGACCTCCTCCTGTTGATGCTGACAACCTTATTTTTTAATTCTTCAATGACAAAATTAGCTTCAGAGTATATTCATTGATATCTTACATGCCACTGCTGGTTAAAATAATATGATTGACATAAATTGCCAAGATTATCGTACTTATG
Source organism: Kaempferia rotunda (assembly GCA_037177415.1). NCBI lineage: Eukaryota > Viridiplantae > Streptophyta > Magnoliopsida > Zingiberales > Zingiberaceae > Kaempferia > Kaempferia rotunda. The sequence goes on from JBAMIB010115042.1 coordinate 5,046, forward strand.
AAGCTATGTTGAATAAATGTGAGCGGTTAGATTTTCTTTATTAGGAGTCAATTAGCGATTGCTTGATAGGACAACTCAAATCATGCTTGAGGATATACATGGCTTTCTCGAGTTCACTTACTTTAATCTCCTGTAGCATCTTGCCCTAGAAGTTAGCTCCTGAAAAGCATTCTCTGCAAGAATACTATATAAGGAGACACTTTTATATCCATTTTAGACATCTACAAATCTTTGTTAATAACTATATAGAAGAGAGTTCTTCTTGAATTTAGTTGAGTTATAAGAGAAAACATCTTAAAGTCGTCCACTTTATGTCTATTCCATCCAAAAAGGCATTAAACTTAGATGATCCAACCCATCAATACAAAACGATTTACCTCCATGAGGTGGGAAACAAGCTTCTAGATGTCATATTCGAGTGGAGTAGACATGCCATCCATATCATTCTTATATTACTAATCACTGGAACTTGCTCAAGGGCGGATCCAAGAATTTAAGTTTGGGGTCATATACTAAATGACGAAATGATTATTATACCTTGTATTCGAAGGTCGCGTAGCCGGGCCGGTGGGAGAGGAGGCGGAAGGTGCCGATGAGCAGGCAGACGGAGCTGATGACGGAGTCAGGGAGGTACCGACTGCCAAAGGTGTAGAACTTGATGGACACTGTCAAGGGTGGATTTACACGTGGATGGGGGGCAAAACACAAAGTAATTTGGTTAAATTTAGCGATGTAAATTTAATTCCGTTGCTAAATTAGAGAGTGACATTTTAAATCCATAGCTAATTTAGCGATGAAATTAAATTTCCATTGCTAAATTTATCCACATAATTTAAATTAGTGATGAAAAATTAATTCCATGGCTAACTGCATTACACAACAACAACCACCAAACTTTATCTCACTAGGTTAGGTCGGTTATATAGATCCTTTTACACCATTGAGTTTTATCTCCTACTGTATCATCATCTATACTTAAATATATTTTATCTTATTTTATTGTTGCTAACCAAGTCATTTTTGGCCTTCCTCTTCCTCATTTGATATGCGTGTTTGTTATAGTTTCACATTGTCTAACTGAAGCATTTATCAGTCGTCTAAGTACATGTCCGTACCATCTTGAACGTATCTCTCAGAGTTTTTCCTCAATGTATGCAATTCAGATTTTCTCTCTAATGCTTTCATTTCGTATTCTATCCATCCTCGTATTTCCACACATCCACCTTAACATCCTCATCTCTACAACTCTCATTTTCTGCTCATGTGTTTGAGTCATAGCCTAATATTCAGCTCCATATAACATAACAGGTCTAACTGCGATTTTGTAGAACTGTAAAGGTACTGTACAATCACATAAACACCCAACGCTCTCCTCTATTTTAATCATCCTGCTTGTATTCTACGTAAGACATCACTTTCAATCCCTCCATCATTTTGCAAAAATGATCCTAAATATTTAAAGCTCTTAGTTCCAAGCAACTCGTCATCTTCTATCTTAACAATTGACTCATTACGTCTAATATTGCTAAAGTTAAATTTCATATAATTTGTTTTTATTTTACTAAGCATAAAACCTTTCCTTTTTAGTGTTTCTCGCTAAGATTTTAGTTTAGCAGTTTCTCCTTCACGTGTTTCATTTACCAAAATAATATCATCTGCAAACAACATGCACTACGATGTCTTGAATGTGTGCAATGAATTTGTCTATAATTAGTGTGAAAAGATAGAGATTTAGAGCCAATCCTTGATATAACCTCATCTTTATTGGAAATGCTTCATTTACTCCGCTTGAAGTCTTTACTCTGGTCATTACATCCTCGTATATATCCTTAATTAGTTTGATATTTGTTATACTAACACATCTCTTTTTTAAAATTCTCCATATAATTTCTATTGTGATTCTATTGTAAGTTTTTTCTAAATAAATGAATACCATGTGTAGATCTTATTTTGCCCTCGATATTTTTCAATTAGTTGCCGAAGAAGATGTATAACTTCTATTGTCGACTTTCTAGGCATGAACCCAAATTGATTTTCGATCATCGTGGTCTCTTAATCTTTTTTCTATTATTTTTTTTTAAAGCTTCATGGTATGAATCATCAGTTTAGCACCCCTATAGTTTTCACAATTTTGTACGTCTCCCTTGTTCTTACCTAAGAGAACTAGTGTACTTATCCTCAATATAATGTTAAATAATTTTGTAAGCCATTAAATACTTTGTTTCCCTAGACACTTCCATATCTTTATCGGAATATCATCTGGTCTAACGATTTTTGCATTGTGCATCCTATTTAAAGCTTGTTTTGTTGGATCCAAAAGAATTAAGATATTTTCATAATGGTATGATATTGTCCACTTTTGACCTAAACCCTCTTGGTTTTGGTTTTGGGCTTTACCCAAAAGGTCATACCAATGAAGATATCTTTCTCTTATCAATCCATGATTTTTCCCATGTGTTTTCAATGTGGGACTATATTTGCAACCTTACGATCCTAACAATCTCCCCCTCAAATGAAGAATCACATGGCCTCCTCAAACGGAAAACCTATTTGTTTAACGTCCGATTCTTAACCCACCAGGTCTTCTTGCCCCTCAGTCCAAATGACTTACTAGAACTTCCTTGCCGAGCCACAACTAGGACTTCCTGCCCCTTTGTTCAATCGACCCAGTAGGACTTCCTTATCTAACCGCAACTAGGATTTCCTGTTCCTAGGTCCAATCAACCTACTAAGACTTGCCTAGTCGCAATTAGGACTTCTTGCTTGACATCTGGTTCTCTTGATTCGGACATGGGAGCCCCATTTCTTTTGTTCGAGGTCAATATTTTACTCACATGACTCGATTAGACCATAACTTTTGTGCACAGTCGACATTTAGACCTTTTGGCAGTTCGGGCTCTGATACTAATTGTTGGGTTCAAAAGAATTAAGATATATCCACAATAGTATGATATTGTCCACTTTGGACCTAAACCCTCATGATTTTATTTTTTGTCCGTACCAAAAGACCTCATATCAATGGAGATATCTTTCTCTTATAAACCCATGATCTTTCTCATGTGTTATCAATGTGGGACTATGTTTGCAACCTTGCAATCTCAACATGGTCTACTTATGAAGTTTGAATTCTACGATAAAAATTTAAATTTCTATACTCATTTAACCTACTTAAATTACCTAAGTTAGTCACTTGAACTTTCATTAAAAAGTTGATGAAAATACCTTTTTCATCACTCTTTTATTTCTCCATTGTTTACTAGTACTCATTTTATTTGGATAAGATCTCTTGTCTTTCTTTCGCTTCCTTTAGCTATTTTATAAATGTCTTTTTCCCATTCTATGTATCTAATTTTTGATATAATCGTTCAAAATTTTCATTTTGCTTCATTCACTACTTGCTTAACGTCTTTTTTTTTTGTGTGGCTATTTTATATATTTTTTAAAGTTTTTCTCGTTCTTACAAATATATAATTCCTTATAAGTTATTCGTTTTCCTTCACTTTCTCTTGTACTTTTTATTCCACCACCAAGATTCCTTACTTAGTGGTGCATGCCCCTTTGACTCACCGAGTACACTCTTAGCTACTATTTTCAACTTTAATACCATCTTATCTCATGTGGTATTAGAGTTATCATATATTTCACCTAATGCTTGTACTCCTTAAATATATTTTGCTTCCCATCTTTTAACTTCCTCCACTTAATTGTATGAGTCGTATATATTTTCTTTTTATTGATACTATGCTTGGGACATATATATAACACTACTAACCTATGTTGGATAGTTAAGCTTTCTCTGAGGATGACTTTGCAATCTTTACTAATCTTTCTATTCCTCTTCCTAATAATAAGAAAGTCAATTTGCGATTTACTATTTCCACTTTTGAACGCAACTAAGTGTTCTTTTTTCTTAAAAAACGTATTAGCTAATATAAGGTCATTAGCTATCGCACAATCTAATATAGTTTTTCTTCTTCATTTCTCCTTCCAAACCCATAACCCCACGTATCCTCTCATAATCCTCATTTTTCGTTCCGATGTGTCCATTTAGATCATCTCCTATTAAAATCATTTAATTTGGCGGAATGTTATGTAATGCTTCATTAAGTTGTCCCCAAACCTTGATTGATAGCTTCATCTAATCTTACTTGCGGTGCATATACGCTAATTATGTTCATAGTTTCTTTCGCCACTATTATTTTAAGGGCTATAATTCTATCCCCTTTTCTAACTACTCCTACAACTTTATCCGTTAATGAACTATCTACAATAATACCCACTCCATTTCTTATTTTACTTTCCTACTATAACTTAAAACCCGAGTTCTCTATCATGTTTTCCTTCTCACCTACCCATTTTGTCTCTTGTACGAAAAAAATACTAATTTTTCTCCTAATCATCATATCTGCTACCTCCATTGATTTACCAGGCTTCCTATGTTCTATGTTTCAAACCTTAGACTATTAGTTTTCCTATAATATTTGTTCTTATCCGACCTATGATGTGAGAACTCTTGCCCATTTAACACTATACCCAAGTTTTCATGGAGATTGTAGCGATCTTTGCCGTTACGTTACAGTTGGACCCTGTAATGCGAATTCTTGCATATTTAGCGCTACACCTGAGTTCTAAAGATGTTGCGGTCCTTGCGGAGACGTTACAGCCGGACCCTGCAACACGTTTCTTCTAGGGAACAACATAGCATTAACATAATAGTTTAATGGATCCATTCATTGAACATTTGTCATAGTTTGAAAGTTGGTTGGCAACCTAATGCAACCTTTCTCCTTTATCCGGGCTTGGGACTGGCTATTACTGGTTCGTCGTGGGCGGAGTTCCGTGGCTAAATGCATTAGCAATTAAAAAATTTATGATAAAAATTTTGGTCACTAAGTGCAAAACGTTGCTTTTCTTAGCGTTAAAGATATATGGATAGATTGATGGCTTGTTGATGTAACACCAATGTTTTCTATATGTAGTATTTGGTCTTTGTGAATAAACAATGATGACATCACAATCAACTAGCCTGCCCCCTCCCTCCCTCTCTCTCTCTCTCTCTCTCTCCCCTAAACTGTGATTTACTATTCTTACTTTTGAACGTGACTAAGTGTTCTTCTCTTTTTTTAAAAAACATATTAGCTAATATAAGGTCATATGCTATCGCAAAATCTAATATAGTTTTCTTTCATTTCTCGTTCCGAACCCATAACCCCATGTATCCTTCATTCCGACGTGCCCATTTAGATCACCTCCTATTAAAATCATTTTATTTGGCGGAATATTTTGTAATACTTCATCTAAGTCTTTCCAAAACCTTAATTTAGTAACTTCATCTAATCCTATTTGCGGTACATATATGCTAATTATGCTCATAATTTTTTTCGTCACTGTTAACTTAAGGGCTATAATTCTATCCCCTTTTTTAACTACTCCAACTTTATCCTTTAACGAACTATCTACAACAATGTCCATTCCATTTCTTGTGTTACTCTTTCCTGTGTACCATAATTTAAAATCCGAGTGCTCTATCTTCTTTGCCTTCTTGCCTACCTATTTTGTCTCTTGTACACACAGAATACTATTTTTTTTCCTAATCATCGTATCTACTGCCTTCATTGATTTAACATTATTCTTATGTTTCATCTTCTAAATCTTAGACTATTATTTTTCATATAATATTTATTCTTGTCCCACCTATGGTGTGAGAACTCTTGCCTATTTAACACTATACTCAAGTTCTCATAGAGATGTAGTAGTCCTTGTCGATATGTTATATTCGGACTCTACAATGCGAACTCTTGCATATTTAATCATACACCTGAGTTTTAATGATGTTGCGGTCCTTGTCGAGACGTTACAGTCGGACCTTTCAACGTGTTTCTTCTAGGGAACAACCTAGCATTATCATAATAGTTTAATGGATTTATTCATTGAACATTTACTATAGTTTTAACGCTGGTTGACAACCTAATGCAATCCTTCTCCTTTATCCGGGCTTGAGACCGGCCATGACTGGTTCATCATAGGTGGAGTTCCGTGGCTAAATGCATTAGCGGCCAAAAAATTTGTGATTGAAAATTTTGGTTGTAAATATAAAACGCTGCTTTTCTTAGTGTTAAAGATGGATAGATTGCTTGCTGATGTAACACCAACGTTTTCTATGTGTAGTATTTGGTCTTGGTGAATAAACAGCGACGACATCACAATCAACTACCACCCTCCCTCCTCCTCTATCACTCTCTCTCCTACTTCCAATGCCACACTATTAACACCAGGGAAACATTGAATTGGGGACTCTGCAGCACAAACTAATTTGCTCTTCTGTTGCTTGTAGTCACCCGACACTACATGTTACTATTATTGGTGTTTTAGTTTTGTTTTTTTTTACCACACACTATTAACGCTAGGGAGATTTACATGAGACCCCCCACCAGGGCAAAAATATGCACGGATGACTTAATGATGAATTAGGTGTAGTTTCAGTAAAAATGATTTAATTAATTTGAATATTACTAATAATATAGACATGCATAAAACTTAATAAAGGGACGATATTTATGTAGCCAGTCCTAAACAGCTAGGAAAGCTTGATGATGATGATGATTTTGATGAACAAAGAGGAGCGAGAGAGAGCAAGTGTGGTTGTTAGTGTGTACCTATGTGGCACTGGTAGGGTTTTCTTAGAGACAACAAGATGTAGGAGGTCCAGAAAGAGGTCTGTTTTTTTTACTCCTACGATGATTATGAGTGTGTGAGAGAGAGAGACAGAGAGAGAGAGTATTTAATGTTTAGCAGGGATTGGGCTTTGTAAGAGATAACAAAATGTAGGAGGTCTTTTGCAAGAGATCTAGTTTTTGCCCCCGGGAATACAAAACATCTAAAGGTGACTACAGTTGGCATACTCTAGCACTTTCACTCTATGAAGTTGGTTTACAAGTGAAGGACAAGTTCACTGCAAAACTGATTTTGAATTCTACAACACTGGTTTTGAAGATGACAGACATTGGATTAAATGCTCCACAAGTAATCATTGTGTATTTTATTCTTTTTCTTCAGATATCCTTGTGTACTTGTGCTTGCTGGCTAAGTTGTGTTTGTTAGAATTCTACATATTCCTGTTAACTGTACATTGTTCATTATAGTGTGGACAAGTGCACACTACACAAACTATTTGTGACCAGGTTATTCTTTAATGGGTTATGCAGAATGCTTGTAAAAATAGATGGTTTCTTAAACCAGATGCTGATGAGCTTCTCTGCATGTCAAATGAGGTTCAATAATTTCAGCACAATTTTACACTTGTACTTTACTAGCTTAACTTCACTAATCTTAATTCCTGTGATGTTGGTTCATAGCTATCTAGCAGCTTTTGTATGTCCGTTAATGATTCCATCACTGGCAATCCTCAAGAAGCTATTTCGAAGATCATGGTTAGGTATGATGTTAATTGTTCTCATGGGAAGTTTGTATCCTCCTTATCCTTTAATATAAAGGACTTGTGATAGTATTTAGTTGGCTTATATTTTTCAATCGTAAAGCTACTTATGGTTCATATTTGACTTTCTTCTAGTCTTATCAGAATATGGGTGGCTTTAAATTTTATTGCAAAACTTGTGTAAAAAAGGAAAAAAAGACAAGACTAAAAACCTATTATACATTCATAGTTCCAAGTGTCAGTTTCGTGCCAACGTAAGGTCTTGGCCTGAACTAGTAGAACGTGAGCTGAGCACTGCCTAAAGCAAACAAAAGTATTAGTAAAGAACTAGGACTGATACAGTCTGATTGGTATGGGATGGTTCTGGTTAAAATGTCAAACCTTGCATCAATTGCAATTTCTGTCTGCCGACCTTTATGCTCTTCATCTGTTATTGTGCTGTATTTTTACTTTTAACACATATTTGGGCAAAAGCTGCAAAGTAAATCTGCTTTACGTGGGAATGTGGGGATTGGAACCATGGCTAATTCGGCCATACTACTTCTAGATATGAACATTTTCTCTTCCACCCACCTTCTATCCTTGAGAACATTTTTTCTTACCCACTTTCTATCACTTCTAGGAATCACAACTTAGTAGCTAATATCGTGTCCTTTCTCATTTGTAGTATTCTCTTTCTTATTTTCTTGCTACTTAAGTTTATCCTTGAAGAGGAGCCTTAGTGCAACGGTTAAGTTGCTATCGCGTAACTTGGAGATTGCAAAACAGGGTAGTTAAGATTGCGTACAATAGACCCTTCCCGGGCCTGCATTGGTGGGAGCTTCATGCATCGGGCTGCTCTTTGCTTTCAGTTTATCCTTGCTATGCATCAATAGTGGTGAGTGAGCCTGTAGATTCTTAGTTTGATCTTTCTATGGCTAGCTAATTCTTTGTGTCTAGCATGCCATTCTCTTCTTAGAACTCACTTGGGTTCTTAGTTCGATGATCAGTGTGTCTATCTGTTCAGAACAAAAATTAAATAGTTCTGATACTGAATATTGATTGATAATGCTCCAATTATTCTTGACTACTCAACATTCCTTTAGTAGTGTTTGGTAACTTCACAATTCCATTCTGTTGTGAACTTTTCTGTGAGTGCTATCATCCCAAATCTTATTATATATTTATTTCTTTCTCAGCCAGATATTTACCTCAGTGCTCCAAAGTTAATGGTTTTATTATTTCTATGATTAATCGCTTGGCTAGCATGATTAGCACTTCAGTGAAAGTGTATTTTCTTTTGTCTCAAATTAAACATATGACTAGAGTTAGAAGACATATGATGTTTGCAAGTGGAATTGTGATTTTTAAACTTTTGCATTACTCATTCATTTTGACTTTGTTGTGCTTTCAAATCTATGGTGTTTGCTCATCATGTGAATGGTCTGAGATTCTATGTCTTGGTCTCTGGAAGTTTTTTTTTAGAAAATTCATACTTTTCTAAGTTCATGAATATTCTATCATGCTCAAGAATTATAATCATCTTTGCTTAAGTGCTATTGGTTCATTTGCTTTATACAATAATGTTTTCATCCATAACTTTACTTTCTGCTATTTGTTACTTTTAGTCCTTCCATTTGCAGGTTTTATCCCCAGTTGAAGTTTTGTCATTTAGTTGTTTCTTTTACAGCAAAGGTCTGGTGATATACATCCTAACCTATCCTGAATTGAAGTTTATGAAATGCACGTCCTCATTGTAATATTGTAATTTTGATCTAATATTTATTCTCTTTTATCTTTTTAAGTCAGTCACAGTTTTTTCTTTCTATAGTTATTTTCACACTAGGGTCTTCTAAGTTCTAATTCATCAAGGATTTATATGCTAGCCAGTGTCCTATATTTCCAATTTAATCCTTTTATAGGAATATCAAATTTGTATAAAAAGAGAATGATCCATATACTATGTCATTTTGACAAGACCACCAAAAATATACTTTATCCAATTCGTCTTATTGTTGTTGTCGTCTTTTTTTTTTAAAATCCTTGTGTGAAAAGTTATATAGTAGGTTATATTATAGTGAAAATGATATGGGTGCACCGGAGTAGAGTACTTCATTCATACTCAAACTCAAAAATTTCCTTCCCACTAATAGTTAGTAAATTAGTAACTTCAGCCGTTATTTGAAATCTCATATTGTGCCAGGTGGCACAGTCGAAACATATCGTTTTAGTAAATTATTGAAACCTGGTACAATTCAGCATAGACAATTTATCATGTAACATGTCAATTATGTTAATGAGTTTTGTGTCATTTATGTTTGTTATCTTATATAACTTATGGTTCTACAATACAATATCAAAATTGTATCGGTCCAGAGGAGATAGTGTAAACTTAGTTAATAATTGTTCTATCTTTTTTTTTTTCATCTTCTTCATCATTCCCCTCCAATTCTCTAACAACACCATATTTTGAAACCCAATACGATATTGAAATAATATCATTCCAATCAAAGTCTGAAACTCTTGCATGGTTTGTGATTTTGAACCTTGCTTTCATTGGGCAACACAACGGAACTGGGCAGAGCGGTAGAATTTGCTACATGAGCGAGTATTAAATTCACATCCTTGGTGATTATCAGGTGTTGCCAGGTGGTGTTTTCTGTCAAGTTCTGTTGGTATGTTTTATGGAGTTACTAATTATTAGGTTTCCTGAGATAGAGAAGCAGGATGGAAAATTTTGTAGTTCAAGTTTGAATTTGGTACTCTGTTGTAAGCTCAGGTGTCAGCTATGCACTCTCTTGACAATACTAAGCTTAACTCAGTTTGTCTTTGTTGCTTGCTTTTGATTGGGATCTTAATGATAAGAATTGTTCATTTCTCGAATACTAAATGGTTTTTTGGTTATGGAATAAAGACTCTGAAATGATTAGTATGTTATGCTTGACAATGTGAAACTTCATTCATGTATTTAGCCATGATTTTTCTAATTTAATATCATGCATGTTTCATACGTACTCGGTTTGGGGATAATCTGAAAGTTTCTTTCAGATTTTAATTTCTTTGTGCATGTGTATTCTATATGATTTTGATGTTTATGTTTCTTCTTATCTGCATTTTGTATTGAGCAATGATATGCACAGAGAAAAATCTTAGAGAAAAACTCAGGGATACACACATAAATTCATGGTCCATCATTTTACTTTTTTTGTGGGCCCCATCACATTATGAGTCTATCCTTGAGCTTTTCATTGAGATTTTTTCCTTGAGCAAATCATTTCTCTTTTGTATTATATTTATATCTGAATCACTCTTATTAATTTTTTTTGTCCCCCCATGTTGCTTGTTGTTGGGTGCATGAGGTGAATATGACATTTGTGCTTATTTTATTCTTTCACTAGTCTTTGTGGTTTGAACTGGTCTGTATTGCGTGTGTCAAGTAGTACATGCAAACCTTAGTTAAAAGCAAATTTCTTTTGTATGCCCTAGATTTAGAGATCATATATATTGCTAAAATGCTAAATTTATCTTTGTTTTGGATCATTATCTTAAGTTTTGTTTAATCTACTGTAGAAATCCTGTTAAGTTGGTTCTTGAATTGCCATATTCATTCACGGGTACAATTTCTTGCAGCCTGGTTATGATATCCTAATGACTGATTTCCACATATCGAGGAACATACCTGTGGATGAGAAGATTGTAAGTAGGCCTCTTTAGTTGGATTTTGTAATATTCTAGCCTAGAGCATTTTTTTTTGTGGTCTTTTCTTAGTTATGCTTTCATTTCATAATTGGATATTGTTTTCTTTTCCTGTTATCCTTACAAATCTTCTATTGGTTACCATGGCTTAATTTAGAGTTAATCAGTCATCAATCTTTTGTGTTCATTCTCTTCATTCTGAATTTTTGATTTAGCCAATAAATATATTTTTTTCAAATATATATATTAGCCATTTATATATTTCCCAATAAACATGTTTTTTTTTTTAAGTTTAAAATGATTGGCATTGCATTAAACTAAATAAGGGTTTCTAATTCTGATGGCGTTTGATCGTACATCTACCCTTTAGACTTTTTCAAGGAATGGCCGTCTAATTTGACGGTATTGTCAACGCTAACCAGTTGCCTATCAGCATGTTTTGATTTGCTTTGCTGTGTTTGAGGTTTTGAGAGTCAATGTGCCACTATAATAATAGAAGTTAATAAGATAACAATTCAAATAACTTTTTTCGTGAAACAAAAAACTAAAGAGGAAAAAAAAATCCATTTTATATGAGTAGACATTAGTTTTTTCGTTTAATAGTATTCTTACAATTTATCATGTTACTTCTGCATAGTTTTCACTAATGTAATAGTGGAAAATTATACTTTATACTGGATTCTGCTTGATTAACGCTAACTTTTTATATTATCCCTGGTGATCTCAAAATTGCATGATCATTGTAATATACTACTAAGTTCTTGTGCCTTTTGGCAGTAGAAGTTATTCTAAGATGAGCTTGATGCTAGGCTATGATTTGCTCTCTGTGCAGTACCTACTTGTTGCTCAGACAGATAATTTGGAATCATCCTCTTCTCTTATAAGCCCCCCGCATGTGAGGTATATGTCTTCGCAGCTCCAGGTTAAGTTAAGCAAGTTGATAATAAACCTACTTTTTATTGCAGTTTTTTGCTAAATGGAAAGGGTGTTGAAAGGAGGACAAATGTTGCAATGGTTTGTGGGCTTCAGTAACTCCTCGGATCTGCGTGTGACTTTTTTTTTATTGTTTGCCAGCGTTAAAAGGAAATTTTTGTCATCATTATATTGTTTTGGCATATTGAACAGGATACAGGACCTCAGTTTCCAACTGATGTTACCAAGATGCTCAAGTATGGCACAAACATTATCCAGGCTATTGGATATTTTAGCAGTACGCTGATTCAAGTTTCCATTTGTATTAAGTTATAATACTCGTACCTTGTTCTTATGAATCTGCATGTAATCTTAAGATGTTTTCCAATTCAAAAACAGGTAATTACATTATTGCAATAGCCTTTATGACCAAGACGACTAAAAGTACTCCAAAGTTGCCAGATTATGCTCATCCAGTGATTGAAAATCCTGTGTCAGGCAAGGAAACAGACTTTGCTGCCATTTTGGTGCTTTGTTTATTCATATAAGATATGATGTGGATTGAGGACTTGAGAAAATGATTTATATAGCCGAATATTTGATACAGCAAGAGTTCCTTTTGTTTCTTTGAAATTATAATTTAATATCACGCCCTGCCCAAAGTCAATATACTTGAGGATAGCATAACATTCTGCATGGATATACAATCACAAAATCATAACTTTCCTGATAGATTCAGCATAACCAAAGAAAGTCAGAAAGGAAAAACTGAGCAATATCATTGCAAGTATGAAATTGATGCATTTCAAACCAGAATCATGAATGGTACTAACACATGCAATACCATGCTTCTTATACTACAACGCCATACTGCACCTCAGTACATGTTGCTAGAATGATGCACCAAATATAGCCACATTGTCATTGTATTCATACCAGACACCAATGCAACCCCATGCTATCACAATACCTGCTCATTCATTAGTGCAATTCCATGCTAACAAGTCATCATCAATGCCACCTTGAGCCCGCAACATAAGGCATCAATCAACACCTGTGCTAGGATGACAATGATCCTGGTCTCCCTAAATGCTATGAAAACAGTTTGAGAATAGGACTTTCTCCTTCATTAATACCATAGAACGGTATATGATGCCCGCACAAGCATAGGGATGGCTGTTGTCACTAAAAACTTGGAGCATCCAACATACCTATTAATTCATTGTTGAGATTGAGCTATCACCTGGGTCCTTGAATCATCCCATTATCCTAAAGGACCTGTCAAGATTTAGCTGCTATATATGATCTAGGCTAGAGGTCAACAAGGCATAGTGGCTTATTCATCATTGATACTTGTAGCACATGAATAACTTGTATCACCTTAAACAATACATTGTATAACAAATGCTACACATGTTTCATGTTGAATGGTCATATAACAGGAAAACATGATTAACATGTTGAATCAGCCATTGGCCTTCCGCCCTTCCCCTTCCTCAGAAGAAAAGGGAACTGCATGGATCATCAACACTAATCAACGTGTAATGGTGTAATGGTAGCATGAATTTATGTAATTGAGTATGTATATAAGCAGGGTATAAGGAATAATCATTTCATGTTGCATCCCCCATTGTACATCAAAGATATTTTCTGAGGTTTATTGTATGCAATTAATTATGTCATTATGTCAACTAACTGTTGACTTAAAAATTAAGATGTTCTACTAAGTCTTTTGCATGATTTAACTTCAGATCTTGACGTAATTGAAGGACCATCAAGAATAACACTAAATTGCCCAATAAGGTCAGTGCTATTCTTAGTTAAGTATAGTGGATTTGATAGTGGTTTCTTGATGTGATGCTATTACTTATTAGTCAAAGTGAATCAATCAATAAGAAATGCTATCTTGCACCTTGTATAGTCTAGCAGTACATGAAAACACAGTTAGTGCGCACACGCACGCTCACACACACACACACAGTGGCGAACCTACTAAGGGGGCTGGGGGAGGCTTAAGCCTCCCCAACCTTGCTGCCATTCAAAGACATCGCCGAAGTTTCGTCGCGGACGCAGGCGAAATTGAGTAGGCTGAGGAGGCTTCAGCCTCCCCCAACTTGGGCGCCTCGCCGCCTCCCACGGCACAGACACCAGGCAGGCGACAGCAGCCAGCAAGCAACAGTGGTCGCCGCTGCCACAGTGTAATTCAGCCCTCCAAAAAAAAATTTTCTGGTTCCGCCCCTGACTATGCAACAAAATAAATCTCTTCGCATGTGAAATCATCTTCAAAATATTTGATCTGGATGAACTAAGTTTGTGGAGAAATAATCATCGAAGAGTCTTGCATGTCCCGCTTCACAATTCCTTTGGATGAACTTTCTTCTTCACCCCATTTCATTATTACTTTGATATACTTCAACTATTTGTCGGTTTTGTTGAAGTATCAATGACATTATCTCATTTCCTGGATCAAATCCTTCATCAACAACTTCAACTTGGATTTCATTTTCACTCGTCGGGTCAGAACGAGTGTTACTTAAATATTGAGACATTTTGAAGGAATGTTCTTAGAATAAAGAATTGTTACAATTATAGAGTACAAGGTGTCTATTTATTTTTTTCTTATCAACGGCTATGTTATAATGACTATATTCCAACGGATACTTTACAACTGCTATATAAATTAACCAGGAATTGTCCGTTAATATAAAAGGTACAATAATAAAAAAAATAGATTAATTGAAAAGTATAATAATAATAAATTATATTAATTGAAAATTACAATAATATAACAATTATATTAATTGAAAAGTATAATAATAATAAATTATATTAATTGAAAAATACAATAATACAAAATTACATTAATTGAAAAGTATAATAATTAAAAATTATAATAAATGAAAATTACATATTTCATCTCCCCTAATCTCTTGACATAGATGTTTGTGGATGATAAGTTGCTCCTCTGCCATTTATGAAGTGTCATTCAAAAGGATTGCGTATTTCTTTAGTTGAACTTTGGCTAATGCAATTTTTGCTTTCATCTCGACAACTTCTGCTTTCATCTCCTCAACTTTAAGTTGTTTTTGTTTCATTTCAACTTCAGCCACTTTTATATTTGTATACTCAGTAAACTTTGCAAATATATTATGAAAATTTATTGTCATACCTTCAATGTACGATTTCATTTTGTCTTTTCCCTTTCTTTTTGTTGCCTTGTGATTCATTGGACGAGTTTCTTCTTCGTTTAGGTCTATATATAAACTCGTACCTTAGTTTGATGAGGTGTTGTTTGCCCCCTGACATTGAGTTCCTTGCCTTCTTCGTACTGACAAGGTGATCAACGGACTATAGAGTAAATATTGGATGGTCTTATGATTCTTCATATATACTCGAGATTAAATGCAATGTTGTTATTCTTCTCGTTGTATTTTTTATACGCAAACCGCAATATATCTCATCTCTATGGCCGCTACGATATACACTATAAACACTATTATAATTTGCGTTGAAGTGATATACCTTTTTTTTGAATGGTATTATGCAGTGTGATCGTATAACACTTGCAATTCTGTTAGGTGTGCCTGAAAGATGATTCTCATTGTAGTAGTTTGCAACACGTCCCTAGAAAGCGTCCACCTTTTGATCATTACTGATGATTAGATCATTGATGATAGTGGCAAACGATCTCACTAAAAGTTCATCTTCAACCTTTCTCCATGTTGACCGCTTTCTTCAATCCGCAGCGCCAAAATTCGCCTTCTCCAAATTTACGAGTTCAATTGGAGATTCACGGTCAGACAGTTGAGTCTCTAGAACAAAAGTTGAAGTAAATTGTTCATTTTCCGTCGGAGATGTAAATGACATATTGGTTGCTTGTGGATTAGATGGATAATTTTATGGATATAAATTATATGGATAATTTGGTTGATATGAAAAATATGGAAAATTTGATGAAATTTGAGAATTTTGGGATGAAGCATTTTCTAAAAAAAATTAAAACTTCTCAGTTATTTTCATCAATTTCGAAGGAAAATAGTAAAAAGAGGATTTTTAGGGAGATTTGGATTTTTGTATGATTGAAATAAGTTGTGCAAGATAATAAGTATTTATAGATTAAATTTTAATTTTTTTATTAGAATAGTCGTTAACTAGTCGTTGTATAAATTTACTAGTCATTAACTAATAGTTGTATCAATCTGCTTGCAATTAACTAGCTGTTCAATTTTTTTTATTTTAATCTCATCAAAAATATACCACATCATAAGCACATTGAACTATTCTCGTTATTACTCTGTGTTTTTACTTCCTATTTCTCCACACTCGGCTTGAATATTTCATCTCAACTTGTTCTCTCATCTATTTTTATTTTTATTTTATTTATTTATTATTTATATTTGTTTCCCTCCTCCACAGAGAAGAATGCTTCATTTGCAAGGAAGGACTTATTTTTTATATAATGATGGTTTTGTGAGGCAAACTTCTTCGTTGAAGGCCCTGGTATTTGACGCCGCTGTGCTCAGCCTCCCGGCCGATATTCCCACACAGTTTGTGTGGCCGGAGGAGGAGAAGTCGACGCCGGACTCGCAGGAGGAGCTGGTGGTCCCCCTCATCGACCTTGACGGTCTTGTCTCCGGCGATGCGTCGGTGGCGTGTTAGGTGGCCGCGGCGTGCGAGTAGCATGGGATCTTCCAAGTGGTGAACAACAGCATAGGCATCGCGTTAATTGAAGAGGTGCATCGCTGCATGGAAGTCTTCTTTAGGATGTCGCTGCTGGAGAAGCAGAGAGCACAAGCTCCCCCAACAGTGACACCTAGGGAGAGCTGCGGCTACGTCAACAGTTTCACCAATCGCTTCACCAGCAAACCCCCCTGGAAGGAGAATTTCTTTTTCTGATTCTCCCCCCAACGGCAACGTCATCATTCATCACCAACTCTAACACTTTGTTTGTTTTTTTAATCCACACAACATCATTGAATGCGTTCAATGAGTTCAATATCATGTCAACATTAACGCTGAGTCCTATTGATTTTAATGAGGAAGGTTGTTATAACATTCACGCATAAACACCGGTTGCAGATGCTCTAATATCTTATAATTTCATACCAATACTCTTTATTTCAGTTTAAGTAAATGATTTTCACTTTTTTGCACATGATACACAAATCATACCAGCAATCTTTCTTATGCTAATAGTTTGCATGATTAAAATGTCTTAATCACAAGTTACACATGATTTTAATTTAAAAAAATACAGCAGTATACACCAATTAACGGAGATATAAGCAGCAGATAACAACTATAGCATCTAAATAGCATTTCTATTCAGCCCGAGAGTGGGTTAATATATGTAGACCAGTCGCTTGTTGGTAGTTCCAAACAAAAAAAAAACTAACAGAATTACAATGGATTTAAATGCTGTAATGAAGTGAGAATATAGGCCTGAGATTGATTCATGCTTGATGATGACAATATTTATTAGGTAGTAAATTACAAGACTAACAGAAGCATCAATCGTTGTTTTCTTCGGCGGCATACAGCGCTTTAATCTCCTCAACATCATCGTAGCTGCCTAGAAATATGGGTGACCTCTCATGAATTTTCGTAGGAACCAAGTCAAGTGCCTGCACGAAAAAAAGGGCACTTCAAATACCATGTTTGATCGATATTTCTCTATCGACTAGAACGATCCTTTTGCATACTTTGTAAGCTGACTATAAATAAAGCACGTCATGAGACTGGCTTCAAACACCAAAACAAGACAAAAGTAACCAGATATGTTCAAGGTTATTGTAGTAATGTTTAAGTTAATGGTTTGTAATTACTATGTAGATAAGTGGCCGTTTCAAAAAAGAATAGTTGATTATGTACTGCAAAAATGAAAATCCATGGATACTCTACGTACCCGTTGCTTTCCAGTGAAAGATTGACCACCTGCTTGTTCCATCAAGAATGACATAGGGAAGACTTCGTATAAAACACTGTTAGGGTAAGGATTGCAAAAGGAATTATGCATCAGAGTAATTTAGAAATATGTTATTGCAAGCCTGAATAAATGCATACCGTAATTTCCCATCAGGACTCTTCGCGTCAGAAGGGTATAAAAAGATGCCTCCATAAAGCAGGGTTCGATGTATATCAGCCACCATGCTGCAGTGAAGATCATGAAACATAACCAAGTTATAATAAAATATAGCATTTAGACATTGTATAACCTATTTTCTTGCTTATCAGAAATATACAGAAATTAATATGAAAGTTCTTTCAGAGCATGTGATATTACCCAACTATATGACATAAAAAAAATTATTTCCTATAATTGTAATTGTGTCATCAGTCAAGTCAGAAGTGGACGTGCAAAAGTTCAAACAATAAGTGTGTTTTTATTGTATAAATAACCACAACCACTGTGGCAAATCTTTGATGCGGCTACATCAGTGAAGTATAAAACTAAAAGAGAAAATCATAATCTTCAACTTTATGAAAATATATCAAGATAGCTAAAGGATCATTCACCTTCCAACGTATCTTAGAGATTTTGGTGAGGAGCCATCAATGGGGAATTTGCATTTTTCCACATACCTAAAAAACAAGGAATGATGACAGATTTGTGTTGAAGAATTTGTGGAAATTGAATAAATAGGTATACACACTTTGTTGTAGGTCGATCCCAATTCTTGGCATTGCCTTCATTCACTGAATATATTTTGCCTTTCTTTGGTATCTACAAGAAAAATCAACTGCATGGTTATAAATTCTTGAGTTTTAAAGCACTTAATGTAACAATTACAAGAAGACAATTACCTGGAATTGATAAAACCTGTTAATACATAACATAAATACAAACTTTTGAGTAGCATAAATTATAATGGTCCAGTTCAAACTCTACTGGCACTAACCCCCTTCAAAATCTCTTTCCTTTACCCCATAAGCATTCAATAACATATACCTTCCGGATCTATCTGCATAGCTCAAATAATTGGTTCAACCACTCAATCTACTCCATAAATGTCACAGAATCGTTCTAAGTCTACCAATCCTTGCAAACCTTTCAACCCCGTGACTCCAATGATTCCATAATTTGGAATCTCTCCTCCAATGACCTTGAATTACTTGTCAAATCCACCTACAACTTCATATTCCAAGGTATATTTTATCTCTGGTCTACAACCTTGTTTTTTCTGGACTCCTACAAAAGTTAAACTCTGGTATTTGGTTGAACGTAGTATGCAACATGAATCAAAATAGAGTACATATAAATATTTTTAAAAAACTTACAAATATTTTTAAAATACTAGATTTTCAAGTTTTTGTTACTTTCCATATGCAGAGAAACCAATAAGTATTCCTTTGCACATATTACATCTTGTGAGAGAAGCTTATTTACTATATATTCCTTTTACTCATTTGCTTATTCATTATATTCCAATTGAAAAAATAAATGCAAACTTGACAACCATCTACTTCAGATCTAGTATATCTCAAAACATGATATAGTTAAGACAAGTGGAAATAATAATAATATGCAACTATGAAGTATAATGCATATGCGAACATATGCAGATGCAAATATGGCCACATCACATTTTGTATTTAGTGGTTCAAGTATTCTACTATTGGGTTAATCTTTAAGTTCGTCTCCACATTAAAGACCTTTTTCGTTAACACAACATTTCATCATCTGACCTTGCTCTCTTTGCTCCTCCTAGCATGAAACTACAACTTCCCTACTTTTCATCTGCCACTTCAGCATCATCATTTAGTCGAAGATCCTCAATCACACAAACAACTTCTCAAACTCTTGCTAAGTCTTGTTGAAGAATCATCTCTCTCCTCTAAATCTCTAAGAATTGGACTACTTTCATTTCTCATCCTTGGTTGGGCTTTGGCTATTTGGT
The DNA here is from genome assembly GCA_037177415.1 of Kaempferia rotunda. NCBI lineage: Eukaryota > Viridiplantae > Streptophyta > Magnoliopsida > Zingiberales > Zingiberaceae > Kaempferia > Kaempferia rotunda. Next base: position 24,966 of record JBAMIB010115042.1, read on the forward strand.
GCAAGTGTAAGAAATGACCATTCCAGCCATTCCTCTAGGCCACCATTTATGGTTCTCAGCAACCATTAGAGTTATCTTCATTTTGGGCCCCCTACAACTTTTATTCTCCATAGTATATTTATTTATCTTAATTCTATGGAAGTTTACCTCCGTAGAGTTTGCAGGACTGTACAATACCTGTAGTTAATTTATTTCATGGGCATTCTAGTGGAGTAATGTTCCACCTTTTACTCAAAATAACTTATCAATTGACAATATCAGATGGTAAATCAGATTAAGATAACCTTAATATATGGATGTGTAAGTATGAACTCCCCAAGAGAAGGATCAAGAGTGAAACCATTCACGCCACTTCCAGTGCTCAATACAAGCTGCATTTTAAAGATAAAAGTTTGAGGATAATAATTAAAGTGATATGATACTGCAGGAAACATAGGGAAAACAGAACACTATG
>JBAMIB010115146.1:0-14028 GCA_037177415.1 Kaempferia rotunda
AAATCATAATCCGTTTAGTGATTACCAAATCTCCGAGGGATCGATATTTTATTACTTGACGACAACCGTGCACTTGCAGAAAAGAGCCATCACCTGATCGTCCAGCTTATCGCCTTAGCCCTAAGGAAGCTGAAGAATTACAACATCAGGAGGAGGGGTTGCTAGAAAAAGGACACATCCAAGAGAGTATGTGGCCCTGTACAGTTCTTGCCCTACTAGTGTTGAAGAAGGATAGCTTGTGGCGTATGTGTATTGATAGCATATTCATCAACAAGATTATAGTGAAGTACATGTTTTTAATTCCTCAATTAGATGACATGTTGGATTAGCTATTCGGTTCTAATGTTTTCTAAAAAATTGACCTTAAAAGTAGATACCATTAGATCAGAATAAAGTCTAGTGATGAATGGAAGACGACATTCAAGAAACATAGGCTATATGAGTGAATGGTCATGCATTTTTGGTTGTCTAACATGTCCAACACCTTCATGAGGTTTATGCATCAAATCTTGCGACCCTTTATGGGAAAGTTTGTAGTGGAATATTTTGACGACATCCTCGTTTACAGTCTGATGTGGGCATCACACTTCGATCATCTCCGTGATGCCTTCGAAAAGTTAAAAATAGACTGCTTATTTGTAAACAAGAAGTGCTCTTTTTTTACTATATCGGTAACTTTCCTCGACTTTATTGTGTCTACTAATGGTGTCCACGCAAATGAAGTAAAGATAGATGCAATCTTGGACTGACCTCAACTAAGGACCTTGCATGATATCAAAAGTTTCCATGGCTTGGCTTTTTTCTATCATCGATTCATTAGAAATTTCAACACTTTGATTGCTTCTATCACCGAGTGTCTCAAGGGAAGGAATTTCAAGTGGTATGAAGAAGTATATGTTATCTTTCAACTGGTCAAATAGAGAATGATCAAAATACCAATTTTGGCCCTTTCTGATTTTGATAAATTATTTGAGGTCAATTACGATGCATCCAACATAGATATAGGGGGTATTATATATGAGTCAATATGGGCGACCAGTTGCTTTCTTCAGCTAGAAGCTCTCCAAGTCCAAGAAAAAGCCATGACTTGGAGTTCTATGCTATTGTACAGTCCTTGAAGCACTGGCAATACTATCTAGTATAGAAGGAGTTCATCATATTTACTGACCATGAAGCATACAAGTATATCAATAGTCAACACAAGATGGCAGACAGTATGCCAAGTGGGTGACTTACTTATAAGAGTTCACCTTTATGCTAAGGCACAAAGTTGGAAGTCTGAATTATGTCGCAGATGCTATTAGTCGACGTTCTTCATTACTCGTTACCATCAGTACTTGTTTTGCAGGCTTTGAGATTTTTCCAAATATGTATGCAGTTGACCCATCATTTGAAAGAATATTCTAGGAGGTACATGATGGTCTCTGATATGATAGTCAATTACCTTGTGTTGCTAAAAATGACAATCTATTAGTCCATCACTTTGAGGCAAGATGTACAACTTTTTCTGTGGGTGAACCATCTTAATTGACTAGTATTGTGGATTTATTTATGTGTGTAGCAATTCTCATCATGAAGTATAAGGCTTTTTTTATTATTATTTTGAAGTGTCTAAGTACTTGTTATTTCCTCCTGTGTTTTGTTAGATTTTTTTTATTCCATTTTGGGTTTATGTTGGTTCTTTTGAGGATGCCCTTTTTGACTCTTCTAGCTTTCATTCTAGGCCAAAGTTGTTCAGCCTCACAACACTTGTGAGTTGTGACTCAAGGACTCGTGTCATTTTCATTTCATTGCAACTTTGAGTCAACTTGGAATGGATTGCACTTGTGATTCAATTACTTATACCACTTCTCATTTCACAGTAAATTCAAGTGAAATTGTGATGTTAAGTTGGGGTTTGTGAACCTTATTACACCCATGATTCAAGGACATGTCATTGCCTACCAGTGATATGGTGTCCTACAATTAACAAATAGAGTATAAAGAAATTATTATATTTCAATTGAGTATTATTGATAGATCAATTATGATGTGAGCTGATTGTTGATTGTACGCAAAAAAAATTGATCTTACCATTGTACCGGGAGGCAGAAGACATAGTTTCATACCCAACTCGTCACAGTAAAACTTGCTTAATTTAATTTTTCTTCTTTAAAAAAAAAAAACATTGTTGGGTCTTACTGATTGATATGTCAGATCTTATCAAACTTTGACAATCTAGTTAATTGAATCGTTAGACCATTGTCCTTTTCCTCAAGCCATTCTCTTTCCAAGCAAATGACATACACCTAATTCAATTACATAATCTTGCTGGAGCCAAATCCAATCTTGGCACAGGGACCATCCAACTGCTGCAAGCATACAAGCATATTAGACACACCAGCAGTTCAGTCTCCACTCACCTTGATATAACTAGAAGATCTAAGATAATTGAAAGGCTCTTCTTTGGTGCCAAAGGAGTTTGTTTATGTGTTGATGACAACACATAAGAATTCAGATTTGAATTACTGAAGAACTAATGATGAGCAGCTGATAGGATTAATTAGTGATGCAGTTGACTCTTAAATGGATGTCTATTCAAAAATGAGAATCCTGTTGTTGTTTCATTTCCAATGATGAAAAGATCAAAACTTTAAAGAGTTCACTAAGATTGAAGTTGAAGAGATGAAATTAGAAAAGTGTAATAAAAATGCTTTGTGTCGGCAGCAATCAGTCAATGACAAGTGCCATCGCCTCCTCACTTGATGCGTATCACATCATGCTGTCAGAATTAATTGTCTCTTATCTTGCCAATAAAAAAATAATGTTGATAATAAATAAAATAATGACAAATACTAATTTCTTTATTTTTTATAAACTTTTAAAAATGCCCTTAACTTTTTTTAATCTTAATTTCTTTTATCTGGACCCCAATTTATTGGTTTTTATAACTATATGTTTTAAATTTTCTAAACAATTTTTTTTGTCAAATCCCTCAATATTTCTAGTTTACTATCGAAATTATAAGACTAACACACCTCGTTTACCCTTTTAATTAAATTACCACCAAGTTAAGTATTTTGATATTAAAATAAAATTTAGGGGCATTTTGATATTAATGAAACAATGTTTTAAAAACATTTAATCCTAAAATTATTTTAAATTTTACTATAGTCCTTTGTAGGCAACACTTATAATAAAGAAAAATAAAATAAAATTTATTAAATCATGGAAGATATTGCTCATCTCAAACGATTTAATATTATCAACCTCATGGTAAGATAAAGATAGATAAATCATAGGAGTATTTTGTCCTAATATAGTAGTCCTTTGTATGAAGATATTAAACACCTAATGAGATATTTTATATTCACTTAGAATTAACTGCAAGATCTATTGGTGTAACATCTATATAAATACCAACTACACTCACCTATAGAAACTAAAATTTGTTCAATCATGATTGTACATCTTCTACAGTAATTTAAATTACTTTTCAAAATGCAACCAATTATCAAAGATGGGATTTTTGCTATATATGTATATATACACCCCTTACGCACACACTCCATGAAAACCCCAACTCCTAAGCCCTAAATAATTTAACCGCAACTAAAAAAAGTAAACAAGTGTTGCCTTGGGTGCCTAGGATATATATATATATAGGAATCTTAGCATGCACATTCGTCCGTGAGTGACGCACGTGTGTGAGTGTGATATATATATATATATGCATGATCATGAGTGACAGTCGACATGACTTTCTGACGCAACATTGATTTAAATTTTTTAATCTCTCTTTTCTCTCTCCTATATACAATATATGATGATAGTTTAACCAGGGCCGGCCCTGAGTTTTGGGGGGCCCTTGGCGAAAAGAAAAAAAGGGCCCTTATATGAAATTTTTTTTACTAACATTCAACTTGAATAGAGTTTAATAGAAAAATTAAAAAATTAATATATTTCATTTAAAATATGATACATCTATAAAAAATATATTTCTCAAGATTATCTAAAATATACAACACCATACAATATATATTTCTCAAGCTTATCCTATTTGTAAAAAGTACAATACTCACAAATACAAAAAAATATAAAATAATCATTGAAAAAATCTAGATCTTCTAGCATTTTGAGAAGCAAAACTATCAATAAGGTTTTCAAAATCAAGTTTCTCTAACACTTTATTTTCAATACATAAAATTACCAAGTCATTTAATCTTTCTTGAGACATAGTGTAAAAATAAAACGTACAAAATCAACAACAAAGTTAACAATGAAATATACACAAGAAGTGAAAATAATGATGAAAAATCAATAAAACCTAGTTTGTGCGTAAAGCAATCAATATAATCTATTATATGATGATTAAAATTGGGATAATTTAATTATTTAAACTCATTTAAATCTGCAAGAAAAATTATAAAATATTAGACTCCAATACAATATAAAAAATCAACATTGAATATTAACAATAAGAAAAAAAATACAAATAAGTAGGTAACTTACGTTGTAGGTTTATATATTGATGAAACTTAAATTTCAATTGGAGAATAGACTTTTTTGATTTAATTACAAAAGATTCAAAAAAGAAGAAGAAAGTAAATTAACATTCAAGATTCAAACTTCACTCTTCAGAGTCTTTTAACTTCTGTAAATAAATTAATGAAAAAAGAGTTATAAAGGAATAATATTTTAGAAAAGAAAAATAACAACTCACGTTCCTTCTTTTTCTTTCTTTTCTTTTTTAAATTTTAATGGTAAATATTTTTAAGTCTTTATTAAAACAATCCAACAATATATATATATATATTTAGGCCTTTATTAAAATGAACCAATAAAATATTTTTTGGGACATTTATTAAAACAATTCAATAAAATATTTTTTATATTTTTATTACAACAATGTAATTATATATACTATATATTATACATGCATATCGAATTTGGGGGCCCCCAAAAATCGGGGGCCCTAGGCCGTCGCCCCCGGTGACATGCCTCAGGGCGGGCCCTGAGTTTAGCACGTGTTATATATATAATTTTGATATCCTAGATGACTTATCCTGGGCATTCTGTGGGGGGACATTCAACGTGGCAATTGACGCGTCCGTCTCTCGTCTGCAATTCTGCAATCATGTTGTGTTATTTTGGAAAACAACACCAACATGGTGTTGATTTGAAAAAAAAAATATGTAATTTTGTATGTAATCTCTCTCCTCTATTCATGTTGTATTATTTTGAAAAAAAAAATAGTACCAAGTTGGTGATATTTTTTTAAAACTAGTACCACGTGGTGCTGGTGCAATTTTAAAAAAAAAATAGCATTATACTGTACATATAAGAGAGAGATTGTATATAAAATTAGAAAGAAAGGTGCGTTAGTGGACATGTTGGATATCGTCCACAAAACGCTCGGGATAAGCCACTATATAGTGATGATTAAAAAAATATAATTTATAGTAATAATTACTTGAATGTAAATAAATTTTATATTCATTTATAAAAAAAATTAAAGATTTAAATAGGTATAATGATATCGTTTCACCTGGTTAGCAACTTAGCATCCGTAGGTGGGAAAGTGACTCCTTTATCCTAAGTGACTTTAGCGTCGGCCTCATAATAAAATAAAAAGAATAAATTAGGATGGCCGAATAATTTTTTTTAAGATGAAAGGGATTTTATTCTTAAAAAAATTGTTCAATCAAGAATTTAATTTATGCACTCTAATTTCCTATCTAAGTATCGGCTTTCATATATATCATCCATCGGAGAATCATTAGTCATCATCTAATTTACGACGAAGTTATCTGTTTATTCAATATTGGTAAGCGATTTAAAGATGCATTCTATTTTAAAATTTATCCAAGAAGATAACTATTTACTAAAATACTTTATCAAATTCATTATCGCCTAAACGAGACTAATCATACTGAAATAAAATATAAGTTTAAGCTATTCAAAGATGGACAACAGATAGGGGAGCGCCTCTTTTTTATTTAATTATCATATGACAGTCCTATTTTTTTTTCTTTTCAAAAAATACTCTTTCTTACCATATAATAATAACCAAGTATTATCTCATTAGATAGGATGAGTTATAAATGAATTCATTTATATTATTAAACTTTATCTCCTACTATATTATTCTTTATATATACTTAAATAAATTTAACATTTATTCTTATAAAATGATAAAAATATCCTGTGACACTGTATACTTTTGACACACAAACTCCTGCATATATTCCCACGTAAATCCGATCACGTTGTAGTAGTTACGATTTCATATGCTACAACATAGTTGTCACGTAATTGTGGTGACTATGGTTTCATAACTAAATGTGTATGTCGGATAAAGTTTGAAGCATCCTAACTTTTGATTCTGTCACGACCCAGAAGAGTCTCTGCCCGACGAAAATTAGGCAGAGTCTCCCCTGTACCGTTGATAATATGAAGCAGATAATACATAACATCCATTCACAAGTCATCAGCCAACACGGTTGGAATCCAAAATCATACAACCACGCAGTTTATAATTCATCAGCTCACTCGGCTGGAACAAAATGCAGTGGAAAACATAAAGCAACTCTATAAAAATCATACCTAACTGACTGCGAGCCGGCTCGGCTTGACACAACAACCAACAAACCACAAAACAATAGCCACAAGGTTAAAAACTCCAAATCCAGATCAATACAATGTAGGGCTGTGCAAAAAAACCGAGAAACCGATAATCTGACCGGAACCGATAATTTATTGGTTCTGGTTTAACGGTTAATCGGTTAATCGGTTTTTAACGGTTTATCGGTCGATTCCCGGCCCAAGATTTTTTTAGCGGTTTAACCGGTAACCCGGTTAAATCGGTTTACCGGTCTACCGGTTAAACCAATAAACTGGTTAAACCAGTAAATCGGTAACCGTTTAACTTGCACTTGTAAGCTATAAGTAAGGAGATGTGTGCACACTAGTCACTAGTGTCATTTGTTTGTGCTACTCAATGTACAACCAGATTGTGTTTGGAATGTGCTTTGCTATGCAGTTTAACTGAAATTTACGAACTAACAGTAATAAATGCAACATCTGTAAATTTCTTAGGAAATTGGAGAAGTGAGTGCTTTAGTGAATTTTCAATTAATAAATTAGAATTCCAAATCCATCTATTTTCACAAACTAAGTAACTAAATTTCCTAAACTCTGACCAATGGCCTCAATTTAATCATGGTTTCATGGATCAAAAGCAAACGGAAACTTAACCGTTCACAAACTAAGTAATTAAATGAATTTAAAATTTTAATGGAGAGAGGAATTTTTTTAGTTGGGCTTTGTTAAAAAAAAGCCCAATTACTAGGTCTATCGGTTCTCAGTTGGAACCGATTAACCAACCGAAACCGACTCAACCGAAACCGGCAGAACCGGTAAGCATACCGGTCGGTTAACCGGTTCTTTTCAAACTACGAAAAACCGGAATTAACCGGAACCGATAAACTGATAAACCGATAAAATGACCGGTTGAACATGCCTAATTGGATCTAGAAGTGGTCTTAGTTGATTAATCTATATTTAATTGTTAATTTTGGATGGATTTGGAGTTATGGCAGATTTGGATTGATTGTTGGTTAATTGTTTCCATTGAGGATGGGATGGGGTTAATTTGATGTAAACTTTAATTTAATTAGTCTATGGAATGGATTATGATTTAGTTTAGGATTAAACTTAATCTAATTATATTCATAAATTAAATTAAGGTTAACGACATGATTAGAATCCTAACGTAATCAATTGGATGAATGGTGGGAATTAGGTTTAATGTAAGCTAAACTTAATTCAATCAAGGAATTGATATTTATTGAACTTAATCATTAATTAGGGGTTAATTAATGATTGTTCAGTTAGGATTTTCCCTAATTAGTTTGGATTTGGGTTTAGCTAGTTGTTGCTTATATGATTATCTAAACTATACATCATATAATTTGCATGACGTTGATTCGAGACGAGCATCTCGACATGAGATTGGTATTGGCACGAGCTACATTTAAGGTGGGTACTTTTTCCTTGGTCTCTAATTAGATCATTGATCTTGCTGCATGATTTTATTTGATGAGTAGGATTGCTATACCTTATATCTACATATTTTTGTTATCCATCTTGATAGTTGCTGCTTGACCTTACAGATGACCTATTTTATATCTGTACAGTATCTCGTCTTTGAATTTCTATACTCTGTAGGGCTTACACATGTATGGTATAACCGTAGGAGACACCATGTTAATTTATTGTATGCATGTAGGGTGTACATATATAAGGTGTACACTATAAGGGTTAATCTGATTGTCTGCCTATATGTTATTGTGTACCACTTGAGTGTGTTGTGTGACGAGTATCATTTTGTACCTCATATGTTGTTAGTATACACTTGTTAAATCTATGCATACATATTGATACATGTGGTTGATGGATCATGCTTTTGGTTATAATCATGTTTCTTACGCACACACGTTTGGTGAATTGAATAAAAGAATCTGGTCGATTATATCTATCTCATATGTGCACACGTGCCTGATAGGTCTATTGGAAGCACGAGTCGATTAGACCCATTTTAGTAAGTGTACATGAATTATGTTGTGTATTAGTGGAGGTATCAGATTAGTCACACCTGGGTTACGATTTACACCTATGCCCTGGGTGTATTATTGGTGTTAACACCTATTGTATATATTGTTTGGTGGACCATGTTGAATCTATCCCTCCTTATAGATTCTTGTGATAGGTGGTTTGAGTACCGGAGATACTTCTGTTAATTGTGCTGTTGTACTGATAGGTGGTAAGGTATTTTCATATATATGGATATATGTGAGCTATAAACCGTATTATCTAGGTGCGATCATGCTTATTATACTATTGGTGTTGATTATGACTACAATTGATTCATAAATATTTACATCATATGCATCATACACACTTTTTTCATGCTGACAGCCATTGCTCCACTAGGCCACTCAGGGGTAGTGGTTGGTAGAGTCTGGGTGCAACTTGTCTTGTAGTGCCTAACTCGCCGGTTCAGGGGTAGTGGTGGCAGAGTTGTGTGCATATAGTGGACCTCTTGTTGTAGCTATATAGCTACTCAACATCTTGCTCGACTGGCCACTCAGGAGTAGTGGTAGCTGGAGCCGTGAGTAATTGTCACTGTCCTGCTCACCCCATCACATATATGTGTTGTGATGGCTAGAGTGGAGTGTAGGAGTGACACATACATCACATATATATAGATGATGCATGATGCATGATGCATGTCTTGGAGATACTATTGAGCATATGCCTATGATATATTGCATTTGCTTGTGATATAGTTGTTGAATATGAATGTCATAATCATGCATGTTAATTATCATACATATATATGCTAGCATAGATTGTACATGAGTTATGAGTAATGCTGTGGCAGATCATGATGCATATTTTGGAGATACTATTGATCATATGTCTGTGAAATATTCCATTTTCTTGTGATATAATTGTTGTATATAATTGTCATGATTCATACATGTTCATTATCATACATATATATGCTAGTATAGATTGCACATGAGTTATGAGCATTGTTGTGACAGATCCCTAGAGGCATTATCGACCATTATACTGTATGTGTGTCAGACTGGTTTTGGTATATGTTATGATTTTGTTGTCTATGATCATTTTCTCATTTTCTACTAAGACTGTATATTTTTAATCTCCATGTTTTACATATACCATGCACTGTCTTTTCTATTACCTGCTGAGTGACCCGCAATCACCGCTCAATTATATACTTCTTGTTTTCTTCAGGTATCATGTAGATGATCCTGAGTCGTTTGGAATATCCTGACTGCCAATCTTGCATCACATTAGAGACGGATTCCATTCGCTTATGATTTATTTGCATCTTTGGTTATTTTTATTATCAAGACATTGTATATATTTGACTTGTAGTATTGTGACTTCTTATGATGATTTTTGAATAGTTATTGTATAAAACCTAGCTAACTAGCAGTTTTGTCGTTCTCTTTATGTGGGTTTTTTTCTTATGTTTTCCACTATATTTTTATTTCAGCCGTGTGAGTTGCATATACAACTGCGTGGTTGTGTTTATTTCTAGCTGTGTGAGATGCTTATAACTGCGTGGTTGTGTATTATGTTCTGGTCATGTTGGCTGAGGTAAAGTGGTTGTGTTGGGGCCTTGTATACACCTTTATATTGTCATTGTTATATGGGAGGTATTGTTCGATTTTCATCGAACAACCTTACCCTCGGGGTATGACACCTTGTTGTTAATAAGGATTCCTAAGAAAGTGTCAGGTTGAGAGGGAGTCCTAATTAAAAGATCAAACATAATTTTTAAAATTATTTCTCAAAATTCTTTGAAACTTTCTTTGAAAAGCTTTTTAAAAATCCTATTTGAAAACAAATACTTTTATTTAAAGTGTTTTCAAAATTGTTGGTGCAAAATCTAAGAGAACATTAGGTAATCGTTTTGATGTATGTTAAAGGGAGAGAGCGACCTTAAGTTAGAAATATTTTGACTCCCAACTTTAGTATAAAAGCCTAATGACTAATACATAACTTAAAAAAATTGTCAAACATTTTAAAAAAAAGAGATTGTTAGTGCAATCAACCTCTAAGATTTTGACGTTTGACAGTGTGCCTAAGTTTAGTCAGTTTAATCAAAGGTTGATCCAAATATGACTTGATGTTTAGAAGAGAGAAGTCTAGTCAGGACTAGATAACTAGCAAGGAAAAGTCCTAACTGAATGTTTGGCGAGAGTAAGTCCTAATTGGATGTTAGGCATGTGAGAACTTTACTGAGTGGGTAGTCTTAACTGGAGGTTAGACAAGGGTAAGTCTTTACTGGAAGTTAGGCAAGGGGAAGTCCTGGTGAGAGAAGCCAGACAGTGAAAGTCCTACTGAGTGAAGTTAAGCCTAGTGAGTGAAGTTAGGTGTGACAGTCCTAATGAGTGAAGTTAGACAGTGGAAAATCCTAAGCTAAGGTAACCCTAGGTAGTGGTAAAGTCTTGGATGCAGTCCAAACATGAAGTCTAGTAGGTCGAGTAAACTTACAAGAGTATGACTTGATCTTAGGGGATTGACCCTTAGGTGGTAGACTTGGAGGAGGGACCTTCAGGCAAAAGGTAAGCCTAGTAGGTTAAATAGACTTATAGTAGTGTGGCTTGATCCTAAGAAATTGGTCCTTAGGTGATAGACTTGGAGGAGGGACCTCTAAGTAAAAAATGTAAGCCTAGTAGGTCAGATAGATTTATAGATATAGGCTAGGTTACATGTTTGTGCTTTGTATGGTTGCTTTGTAGGAACTTAGAGTTAGAAGCAAAACGGAGAGTAGACAAATGCAAATGAGTAAACCAGACTTGACTCAGATAAAAATGGACTTGACTCGGGTCGAACCAAATCTAAACCGACTTAGTAAACCAAACTAGTGGTTCGGTAGACTAACTTGGTTTGGTCCAGATTACTAAGTTGTCAGAAATATTGACATAAAAGATGATGTGGCAATATTTCTGAGTTATCTTTATGATTTAGATGAGGATAAAGATAAGCCAAATGATGTGGATAGGATAAGGCTTGATCAAAATATAACTTCATCCAGATATGACTTTATCTAGATAAGAGTTGATCTAGATAAGGATCTGATCCAACTCTATATAAAGAGAGAAAGACTCTACATTCAAGATTAAGATTCTTCATCGTACTCTTCATTTATGCACTCAAATGAACGTGCTACGAAGCTTTGCTACCGAGGAAGGCTGTGCTGCGCTTAGGACTTCCAGATCAACCATAATAATTTGTTTGTATTTTCTATTTATAAGTTACACTTATTTTTTATATCTTATTTGTGCTTGTACTCAAAACTATAAGACTGGTTTCTTCACCTTCGGAAAGTTTTGGAAAGGATGTCACTAGTGGACAAGGACCTCCCGTGATTAAGCCTTGGATGTACTGACCATGGGGGTTGGGAACCAAGTAAATCCCGCGTGTTCTATCTTGTTATTTTATTTATATATTTCGATGTATACTAACTCTGATAGAACAACACACGATGAAACGAAAAGAAATTAATTAATAGAGATTCACCGCCCCCTCTCTCGACCGCACCGATCCTACATATTTTTTTTTTGATGAACGGTAAATATATTTCATCAAAATGGTACATACATACATACATGTCCAAAGCTAGCCCATCGTCTCTGATGAAATATCGGATCTGTATGGCTAGCTGTGGTACAGACTCAAAAGCCTATATACATGCAAGTGTACCCTCACTGTACCATCCTCTAATAACCAATCATCACATTACCATCCCCCTAAACAGTGCACCACTGTATCAGTGTTAGTCCTCATATACGGTACACCATTGGATCAGCATATGGGAATCATGCCAACAAGGCAGTCATCATATCTATTTCCACTAAATCATCATGAATACCAACCACTCAGTATGCCATGCCGCTGCCAAACTCTGCTACTGATGCCCTGACTGCGGCGAGCTCTGACTCTCCGAGAAGGAAGGAGATCTCCACTACTGATCGTGCTGAGCACTGCCTCCATCATATCAGTAACTATCAGTGTCATCATAACACTCATCCAGTCAGGTACATGCCATCATCAGTCTCTGCTACTGATCCCTGGCTGTGGTTGTCGCTGTTTCCACTACTGATCAAGCTGAGCACTCCTCTGATCGTAGATCCCACTTTTAGCAAGTGGTCAGCTGTCAATGGATTTTGTCGTGTCTTTACCGCGAGTCGTTTGTTGCGGACTAGATAGGTCATTGTGGTGGACCTATTAACCCTCATGGGCTTTTAGGCAAAGGCCCAGCCAACAACGGATTTGGTGTGTCTTTACCGTGAGCCGTTTGCTGCGGACTAGATAGATCATTATGGTGAATCTATTCCCCATCCCTACCCATGTCTACCTCTCCCCTGTCAACATTCAAGAATATACAATCACACACTCACTACTTACATCAAGCAGTAGACCCCCAATACAATCCCCTCACAAGCTCACTACTCACATCAAGTAGTAGAGCCCCAAAATAAGCTCGTCCCTCTCTCCCCTGTACAAGGTAAGATGAAGGAAGCAAAAGTAAAATTATCCGAACTGGTATAATGCCAGTTCCGAATGTACAACTAAGGAACGGTAGACATGGATCTCGATCTTCCTTAATATCGCATCTCCCTGAAAAGTGTTAGCCTCGAATCTCATCCTGTTACGTGCCTGCCAAATGTAGTATACCATGGCCGCCATAGCAGTATGACGTGCTCTCATCAATAACCCAGTGCCTCAGTAGTGTCTCATAAAGATCCGCTGCATCCTCCTAAAGGTAGTCATCTGATGTGTCATGTGTAGTCACTCCCGTATCCTGTCTCATAGCTGCCAGATCTGTATGCATCCAAAGAACAGGTGCTCCTAGTTCTCCTCCTCCCTCTTGCAAAACATGCAGACTCGATCCTGCTCCTCTAGATACTCTAGTCGATCTCTGATAGGTAGCCTGCGGTGCGCAAGCAACCATAATGTGAATCTGTGGCTGGGTTGTATATGTTTCTTCCATACTGTCCTTGCCCACGACACTCGGGCTCCAGTATCGCAGAAGAAATCATATGTTTGTGTGATGCCTCGGCGAGTTAAAGCATGCTGGCCGAACCAAGCTGTCAACGTCTGTTGCGCCATCCCCACTGATCCAACAGATGCTACTATCTGATTACGTATCTGTGCTATCTTCTTAAGCAATGAGGAGTCTGTGTGCTTGGCTTGCCATCTCCATATGTCTGTACCCTGTAAGTATATATGATAAATCCATCTGATCCAAAGAGCATCATTCATATCATGTATACGCCATAATGTTCTCGATAACAAGGGTGTGTTCCTTGCCACCAACTCCCTAAATCCAAGTCCTCCTTCTTCCTTCAGTTTACACATCTCAAGCCATGAAATAGGAGGATGTTTGGTTGTACATAAGAAGCTTCGGCATATGCTATAGATGCGATTTACAACCCCAGCCAT
>JBAMIB010115348.1:0-14025 GCA_037177415.1 Kaempferia rotunda
AGTCCAAAATGAAGTATTATTCTTTCTAAATTTAGCACATTTAAATTAGAATCAAGTATATTTTCTATCAAAAAAAAATATAAGGGTAATTAGGTAAATTAGTATCTGTTATAATTGGTTAGGGAGTGAAAATAAAACTTTTTGCAGGTAGAGACTGCATGCGAAGGCCCAGTTTTGATTGGGGAGTTTAAAACAAGTTACCCTTGATTTATCTACTCGCATTTGTTCATGCAAAGCTTTCCTTTTCCCTAGTGATGGTCAAAACTTTGCCCACTTCTTTTGCAGGAGGATTTGGAACGATGGAAGAGGTCATGGAGATGATAACATGGTCACAACTTGGAATACATGATAAACCAGTGAGCGATTCGTTTGCGCTAAAATCCTACAAATTTTCTGCTAATGTGACAAATTAAGCCTTTTCTTTTCTTTCACAGATTGGTTTATTAAATGTCGATGGCTACTATAATTCCTTACTTGAACTATTCGACAAAGGTGTGCATGAAGGTTTTATTAAGCCGGCCTGCACGAACATTGTTATTTCTGCTACAAATGCAACTGAGTTACTTGCAAAAATGGAGGTCAGCTGCCTGTATACACAAAAACCTTATTTTCTTGTACGTTTCCGTTAAGGAACCTGAAATTTCTTATTTGCTTTGAGTTGCAGCTGTACGCTCCTTTGCACAAACAAGTCGCTCCGAGGCAGAGCTGGGAGATTGCTGAGGTTGTGTAGAAGTTCTAGTTTCACATGATTCTTTGTCCTCTTAGCTGCAATAGTTGGTCACCTAAGAACATGCTATTTCGATAAAATTAACGTTAAGGAAAGATGAAAAGAAAACATTTTTGTCGGCCCCACAAGGATCTTATGGAAGATACAATAAAATGGGCATATAAATTGTGGTGGTTTTAGAACAATAGGACTTTGTAATAATTCACCAGTGCAGTTTGCAGCATCTTTCTCCCTCATTCATCTTCTGTTCAACATCTTCATTCATGTATCCCACATTGTAAGAGCCGTGGATTGTGGCCGAACAACTTCTCTAGGAGCAGAGTGGCGCAGCGAGCCTCGCCTCGCCTCGTTTTCTATATTGACCGATGCTGCTGCTCTTCGACAGGCGCATTTAAGTAATAAAATTTGAATTTGGAATTATTTTTACCAAACCTAATATTTGATTGATTACCAAAATAAAAAAGAGGGATTAATTAAAGGCTACTGGGTAGATCTTAAAGAACAAAATGTGTAAATTAATCGATTTTCCTTTGCAATAATTTCAGCTCTTAAGCGTTTTTATGCTTAGCTCTGTCAGCGGTCATGCATCTAGAGTATAAAAGTATATATTTATATACTTTCTTTTGCATCTGGAATGAGAATTAAATATAATAAATTTATCTATCCAAATTGATTTGTGAATCAAATTCTAGTGATCTTATGATTTATGTTTAGGCAAATTGAAAAGACATTGAAGGACATTATTTGATGATCACCAACTATTACTGATAAATGACCAAAGTTACATATCCTCCCCCCTCCCTTCCTTTATTTCCTCACATAGACAGCGTAGTAATTTTGTATTAAAAAAGAAAAACACAGGTTACTAAAAGATACATAAATTAGCAACTAGCTGGGTAACAAAGCCTGAAATTGTAGAACGTTCTGCATTTTTAACGTCCTCAAATGAACATGGATGGTGATGATCGCTGAAACAAAGTTATCTGACTTGCCATTTTGTATGGGCATAACCACCAAGACTACTGTTAACAGAATGAAATGGAATATATCGCAAAAAATGAAGAAAACTCTAAACTTTCAATTGGTGAACAAAGTTCTACAACATATCTCGAGCCCAGTTCACTCTGTACAAAATGCAGAATAAAGGTTCTATCAGTATAAAAATTGGTGATCATTTCTCTTTTATGAGTTAAATGGCAAAAGCTTATTATACTTTGCCAGTATCCTTTAAGAAACTGCTCAAGGTCATCATCATACCTGGAAGATTTGAACGAACCAGAAGATGGTTGCAGTGGCACCATGTGGTTAATCAGGTTGTTCAACACAGCAAAATGTAGCCCTCACCCATCTCCTGCAATCAAGCCATGAAACCACAACAATAATAGACAGACTAAAAGGACAACTTCAATTTGAGGCCTAAAGGGGGAGGGGAAAAAAATCAACATTGACCTTTTTAAATTGTGTAGTGACACTTGCGGCAAAGAGCTTGTTTGAGAGAGTAACAAATAACTGGGCAAATGCATTATTGGTGGAAATAGAACTATATCGACAAAGGCAAGAAATCACACAAACGTTTTTATCCTCAAACTAATCTGTTATCACTGAACAACTTAAAGCACAAAGGTTCAGCTTTTCATATACGACAAGAAATCCAATTCATTTCCTCATTTCAAATGCACCCCCTTAATTTCCCCTTTTATGCCAAAAAAACACCTTTCAGAGTCCATGGGTGCTTTTCAGATAACCCATTACTTAACATGTTTGCCTATCCACTTAATGAACCTAATTACTAATTTCAATAAACTAGATTTCTATAAATCCACCTGCCTATTTGACAATGTACAAAAATGACGGTCTGGCGCAGATGGTTCATGCAGTTATGTCAAGGTACATAGACTGCACATCGTTGTTCTTCAATTTGGGATTAAATTTGGAAAGCCTTAGAAGTGAATGGACATATTTTACCATACCGGTCCATGACAACATTTTGAGAGCGGTTTACAATCTCCTTGCAGTACACATTCATGTCTAGAGTTTTGAAACCATTGCTTTCAAACAAGTCTGAAAGTTTGTCCTCAGAGAAGAAGAAAGCACACTGAAAACATGACATCATATCTTTGTGAAAAATTATGACTGAATAATGAATACAAATACTCAAATACATTGAATGAGATGGAAGTAAAACCCATACAGTGCCATCACCTCTGACGAAGAAATTCTCGCTAATTATCTGACCTTTATTTGCAAGTTTGACCTGCATGTTGTGATGTCAGTAAGAGCCATAAAAATGCTCCTCCTAGAATCAAATTAGAAATATTCAAAAGTATCAAAGTAGATAAATTAGCTACTTAAAGAAACTGGAAATAGCAAATTGGCCTGTGGGTCGCATAGGATGATCATGCCAGGTTAAGGCCATTGGAATCGAACACCACATTGTAGTTGGCCTAGATATTGTGCCAAATGATGAATACTTGTGCTCTCAAGGCATTCAAAGATGGAGTACCCAAGGAGTCCAGTGATCAAGTATGTGAAAAAAAAAATGCACGAGAGTATTAAAACTCAAGACTCTCTTACCTAGAGGATCCTTCCCCTTAATTTATTCTTTTATGATCGGAGAAGGTGACTGTTGCAGGATAATCTGGGCCATGAAACAACAGTTCACCATTTTTTTTGGCAATTGATTACTGACATGGCTATAATAATTGAGGCATTATAGGGGCATATAGTGTATTATAAAGATTTGAAACAACAAGGGAGAAATTGCTAACTCTCACTTCTTCAAGTGTACATGGGGAGACAAACACATAGGAAGTTCAGCTGCCAACCAACTCAAATGATAAGGATCGTTTGGAAACTGAGTAAGACTCTCTTGAAACTCCACAAGCTCTCTGTGCTCTTAGTTGACACCATTTCTTATGTGCCCTCTATTTTATCTCTCTCTTGTTAGATGGGTTGGAGAAGGTGAACATTGTGAGATGGCCCAAATCATGTGTCTGAACCCCACTATGTTCACATAATTCTTGACATTATGTCAGTGGTTGTCATATTTTGCATTAATTTAATGATCATCTGGGAAAGTACACTCTTGTATAGGTTTTGGAGCTACATAGGTGACACCAAGGCAAGGCTTCACACTTGATCTATCCATTGGCAGGAAGAGGGAGCAACATTGTTGTTGCTCTTTGGGAAGCATAGAAATCATATGACAAAGGAGACAATGATAAAGAAATAAAAAAATTTATTATATAGAGATAATAGCAAATGTATGCATACACATAGTGCTGTACATTGATATAGTCTTTTTTCTTGTATTTAAAGATCTCTTGGAAGAGTTCCAACAAAGGCTGAATAACCAAATATACAAGAATTTGAAAATCAGTCCATTTTATGAATATAATTGACAATCATCATTGTGGGCAGATTTTTTGAACTTTTTATGATGAAATCTCACATGGTTAATGTCAGTCCTACTTAATCATGGCTAATAGTGAAATTCTAATCTTGAACAAATTCATAAATAGCTGCATGTTAGAAAAGGAAAGTAAATTAACTACCCAAAAGCGTTTCCTTGGAATAGCTTTGTTTGTCAAATACAATGAAGTAACAAAATAGTATTTTTCCAAAAATTATTGATAGTTTTTAAGAGGTAGAGATGGGATGCCCAGTGATATCTCATCAGAATTCAAAGATAAGGATATAATTCTAAAACTAAATGAACTAGTAACTCTGTTAGAAAAGCTTATTTAAGGGACTAACCTGTGAAAAATCTCCAATGGCGTAGTCCCGAAAAAGCACATAGCCATTTGGCTGGAAGATGGTAGAAGGCATGGTGTTAAGAAAAGTGAAGAAAGCAAGCCATATGACCATTTTGATGAATACTTGCCTTGATGATGGTTCTAACATTTTGTAATACTGCAGGCATATTCATGGGGGAAACAGCAGACAGCATAAAGATCTGCCAAGATATAAAGTAGTCACCAATGGAATCAACAAAGGAATAAATCATCTGGACTATAAAGTAGACAATTTGGTAATTAAGTTCAGACTTCAGAAGAGAACAGAAAGACAGATGAATGTTAGCTAAGGTAATCAAAGTTCTTCATGAATAATACCATATTTCACATGCACATAACAGTGGTTCCTGATATTACAATATAGACAAAAAGAAGAAATAGTGACATTGCGATAATAAGCTTCCCTTACCTAAAAACTTAAAGAACTAATTTTAGGTAATGGATTACCATGGTAACAATATCTACTGATAATGGAAGAATTGTCTTAGATAGTTCATCCTTTGTCACATCGCAAACAAAAGTGTTTAGTCTATCAGATGCAAAAGCTCCATTTTCCTGTTGATTTTAAAATTTGGCACAGTTTAGTAAGTATATGGTTACAACCGCAAGGATGACAAAATGATTTCTAGGTTAGCAAAATTTAGTTATTAACACATAGATTGTTATACCTTTACTAGTGCAACAGCATGAGGTGAAAAATCACAGGCATGCACAAAAACATTTGGAAATGAAGCTAAAAGTGGGAAAAGAGTGTTTCCAACTCCACAACCAACCTATCAGAAACCACTGAAGCTGATTAGACGTAGAAAAATATCAAGTTAGTTGTCATTTTTTTTTATGTAAAATAAACAGAAATACACTACTGAAATCCTACAAACAAAGACACACAATTAGGGGTTGGAGATAAGTAACTCAAACTGCTGAACCATAAGATACAGGAAGACTGAAATGAATTTATTTTCCATGTGGGATGAGATTATTTTCCTAGTATATCAGTATCATTCCCATGCCGGAGCACAGAAGAGCTAAAAATATCATTTTCTGTTGAGACAAATCACATACTTTTCCTCACGTCCAAATGTAAAACAAAATGGCAGTAATAATATACTAATCCATACAAAAATCGCTTCTTTTTCCTCTTAAACACGGTACACATGAATAAAATGACCAATTGGATAAGGATTAATCAAAAGAAGGATTTCAGGACTAAGATTCAGTAAACCTCCATTTTGTAATAAATGCGACCAGAATATCACAAGTTTCTCCCAACAATGATTTACCTCTAGGACCATCTTCGGTTCTACAGATTTGTGCTCGCTATAACTAGACGTCTGTAAAAAGATAAGTGTCAAGCTACAAATTCAGTTTTATTAGAACAAAAAAATAACTGAATGAATTAGATGCACATACGCAGAAAAATCGTCCCCAATCCTTCTCCAGGTAGTGCCGATCTTTAAAGAACTAGTAACACGACAAATTTGTTGGAACAGTACGATGACTAATGACAGAGAAGTTTGAACAGGAGAACAGCGGCTGGAGAGAGGCTAACCTTGTCATGGTGCCGCTTATAGAAGTCCTCCCAGTATTTGGTAGGATTTCTCTCGTACTTAAGATAATTCGTGCGAGGAACCGGATTGCTGGAGCAGAAGCAGCGGAGGAAGAAAATTCCACGGTTGCGGGCGCTGCTAACTAGGAGGAGGGACGAATGCGATCGTAGGGGGTAACCAAGACGGCGGTAGAGTAGCGAACCGGTGGGCATCGCCGGGCTGGTTTCGCTACTTGCTGAAGGGGAGGGGAAGGGATAAAACATAAAAGTTTAACAAAAATAAAATAAATAAATCAGTTTTAATTTTTTAAATCCCTGAGCAATTGCCTTTTTCATTAATTATCTCCGAGCTTTTCATTTTCAAAATACTAAACAAGTCAAGCAGAGTTTGAAGGAGTCAAGCTTATTTAATAAAATAATCTACAATGAATTAAATTTTTTAAATATTTATTTAAATTTAATTTGGCTTATTTTGTATGAGCTTTAATTTAGCTCGTTTAGAAGTTATCGAGCTCTCAATTTAAGCTTGGCTCGAACTTAATTTAAACTTAATTCATTTTAATCTTATCGAGCTCTTGATTCAAGTTTATTCGATTATTTGAAACTTTTACTTGTTTGATTGGTTATTAAGCTTAATAATTAAAATTTATTTATTATATTATATTATTTATTTAACAATGGATAAAATTTTTATTAATGAACCTAGTTGATTAATATTATTCACGAATACCAATAAGTTAAACTAATATGTTTTCAAATTTATTTATTTAGTTTAACGAGTTATTTAAATTTATTTATTTATTTAATCTATTATATATTAAACGAACATAAATAAATTTTTATCAAATTGAACATCAATCTTGTTCACGAATATTTAATTCATTTACAACCCTACTCTTTTTTACTATTAAAAATCCAAAAAAATTGAATTGAGTTAAATTATTATTTTTATTTGGATTAAATATTCAGATGCTATTTTTTTTAATGAGCCAGGAAGACTATAAAATACACTTCAAGCAAAGCTTGACATTAAGACGATCGGAATTAAAGATTACGAAACAAATAGACGAGAGAGAGAGAGATTTTGTTAACAATGGTGAGTTTGAAAGAAGTTAACAGGCAAATTAAGCTTAATCAAAGTACACCAATTGTTCCTCATCTGTACTTCATCTTGCCAAACAAGGTTCTGTACCTCGTCCTTCTCTTATACAGAAAACAAAGATTAAAATTATGCAGCTTTATGTTCCTAGATATTAAAAATTTTAAGATCATACTGTTTTACAAAATCAACATAGTAAACGAAGTTGCATACAGATTCATTCCATTGAAACCAGTCAAGGACGTAAACTTATCTATGAGTGTCCACTGTCACCAAAATCGAGCAGTAGATTGGCACATAGTTAAGCACACCAACAAATCTCTCCTGAATTTTAATACAAGTTATTTACAGTAGCTAGAAAACATAATAAAAATGTATGCCTGGAATGAAGTTGGCAAAAGGAATTGATAGTCATGGTACCGGGCAACAATCAACAGCCAGTTGGCAAATTGGTGATATCTTAGAGACAACCACAGTATCTACAACACCTGCATTTGTTGAACAGCAATAGCCTAGTGTGCAATTTGGGTGAAACTTCAGAGCTTCAACAAGGCTTGACGCTGAAAAACATCTTCAAAGCTGTGTAATAATGATAAAACAGAAGTTGAAATATTTATTAGCAACGGTTGACAATACAGTTCAGCATCTCATGTAATGCATATTTAACAGAAATTAGTGCCTTTCAGGGAATGTGAATCTATATTCCTTATGAAAGATTTGGTTAATGTGAACTTCTGGACCATGAAAGAAAGAAAAAATTTGTTTGTTTAATCCGCATAGTAAGTCAAACCCAAAACGTATCCAAAATCAATGAACACAGCCGTCAAACAAATTATTCGTTAAGTTTGAGATAAGAATGCTATATCAAGCTGCAGAGGCTGTGGTAATATATTCAGGGTTCAATGTGGATTGTTTTGAATGGGACAAGCAAGAAGTTGCACTGGCCACAGTCATCTCTCTGGACCAGCATCTGTTTCTTTTTACAAGACATTACATAATAAAAATATTACATCATTTACATATCAAGCATCCTCTCATCATACATAAATTTCCAAATCAAAACCAAACACTATCTTAAAAAATGTTTGATTGAGCACTAACAAGATCATGAAGCATTACTTTTATGGGCAAACTTAAATGGGAGACGAGGAATAGAATGGCAGCCAAGGAAAGAACATAGATCAGACTTGAAAAGTGGGGTACTGAGGTTTAAACAAATTCGTAGAACACATAAAGTGGTCAATAATTAATCGGTTGTACACATGAAAGAACTGCAGAAAAGCATACAAAAACAGGCACGCATAACTGCATGAGGTTCATCTATTAAGGGCAATAGATCTACAAATATGCACGTAAGGTTACCGGCCCAATGAAACATTAACTCAAAATTAGCATTTTTGTAAATATACTAAAATTTTAGTCCGACGATTATTAAAAGCTTTGACAAAGAGCTAAAATTGGAGTTTGTTATGATGTAAAAGGATATGAACAGTACACAACAAGAGCAATATTTGGACATGAATGTTTTGCATTTTATCAAATATTATTGAAGGGAAAAGTGTAGCATAAAAAGTAATTGGTTAAATATTTGAGCACAGAAATTACAAGTTAACTAGAGTACCACCAAACAAGTGAACAACAATACCTACTCAACGTGAAGGATGATTGAAATCTGAAAAGTCAGGTGCCATTATGTTAGACCTGATCATGTAAATAATTAAGTGAGAGATTTGCCAGCCCACTCCCGCTCCCGTCGCTTGAGCTTTGCCTGCATTCTATTAAATTTCTCTTTGCCCTTCTCCAGAAGAGGATCATGCACAACATATTCATTTGGATCATCTTTTCTAGTCATGCCATCCTGTAAAAAAAGGCAAACTAGCTATCAGATTCAGGACGGTTGCAAGTAGAACTGTAGAAGTGAAATGAAAAACAATACCTTATCAGAGGACTCAGAAAGAAACTTTAGCTGTGTTGTCATCCATCCAGAGTCATCTTCCTCGGTGGCCTCATTACCATTGCTACTCGGCACGGAAACCTTGGTAGATGTAGATATAGACTTTTTGAATCTATCCAGCTTGGCTAGAGTCTGGTATCAACAAAACCCAAAACACAATAATCAAATTTGATATTACTTTATATTAGTTCTCCATAAATGATAGTACCAAGGTAGCTAGATATGTAGTGTGCAAATATATTTAGATATCCCAAATCAGCAGAATCTAAAATAAACAAAGTTAAAATAATAAATCAAGGCCAACATTAACTGATACTTGACCTTCTATTCAAGGTTTCTTAAATCAAGAAATTACAAACCGCTAAGAATGATAAGCAGCAATAAGCGTAATTAATAATTATTATATTAAAGCCAAGCATGCAAGCAATTCATAAATTGCAGGAAAGACATCATATAGAAATTGCCTTTTAACAATCCATAGCAGCAAAAAACAGAAAACAGCATCACAAAAGGTTTCATGCATGAAACTACAAATATGTACATCTCCTTCACGTCCCTGATTTCGACGCCTCTTCTGCTTCAGCAATTGCCTCTCTTGTTCAGCATGATTCAGTAACTCCATGTCTGCATCTGCCTTGTCCATAAGCTCAGCTCTGGCTTCTGATCCAACGCCTTTTTTCTTCATTGACAATTTCTCAACCTTGGAATTTTTAACTTCAGCAACTGACCTATTAATATACAAGAAGATAGATGGAAACTTAGGTCCAGAAATATGGGTGTAGCGGTGGGGTTAACTAATCTTATACAGCATAAATAGTTGCTAAATTTTAAATTTTATTTATAAATGTAGTGTATATGAAGATTATGCCCTAACACATCTGATGTTAATCATAAACTCTTACACAAAAATTTCAAGTCCTTGACTAACAAGCTGAAATCAGCAGATAGATTTCATTTTCACCTAAAATATATAGGTGCTAGGCAGCAATGTCAAAATGTTGAGGAAAGAGGAAATCAATGTGCTATGTTGGACAAGAGCCAATACCTGGAAGGTGATGCCTTCCCGTGTTTCCGCTTAGGTTTATCTGTGATAGAATGGAAAATCTATCAGTTGTATGACTAACAAATATTAAGTTCAGCATACACAGATATAATAAAATAAGATGGAACAATGCAAATCACTTAAGCACACAACAACTATCATGTGAAGTCAATTTTAAGCATCACAACAAATTGAAAAACCTAACGCTGAAATATGAATCTGCTTTATTCTTCCTCTGTTTATCACATAATCATTCCACCATTACCACATTATTTGGTATATAATTTTCATATAAAAGTTTCAATAATTATAATTTCCCTGGTGTACATTCACACAATGAAGTTTCATTCTTTAGTCTATAGTTGAAAAGGATTTAAATAAGTAGGAGAAAAATTATCGGAAATAAAAAAATATCAAGTAAATAAACACAATACCAGCAGGCATCTTGTCATGATTGATAACATCATCCATCTCCTTGCGTTTTCTCAAGATTTGCATTCGCATTCTTGCATCAAAATTGGATTCGTCGTCATTATCACTATGATCATCGGCACTGAAATCATCTATCCGAGGTTCTCTAATGTTGTTACCCTTGTTGGAAACTAGAGCATCTCTGACAGCTAAACGAGCTTCATTTTTCTTTTCCATTTCAGCTTTAGACTGGATGCAGCCACCAGAAACATCAGTACTTCAATATTCAGTACTTGTGCCAGAAACAAAAGTAAACCATGTAAACTTGAAGGCAGAATAAACTTGTCAGGTTATATAGCATATGGAAAAGGTGAAATGGAAGATATATAAGAGAAGAAAAATATTTAACAGTATGAATTTTCAGGTTGAAGATGTGGAAGAACTTTGATCACATACAGATGAGGATGGATGTCAACATTTTATTTCCTCTTTTAAACAGCAACAAATTCCAAAAGAAAGTCTTATAACGAAAAGAATAGTACGTACTGTTTTCTTTTTCCTGCAATTTGATCAAAACAACATTATCAAACAGAAACACCTAGTGTGAGGTTGAAATTGAGCAAGTAAGACAACCAACAGACCAAAACAACAAACCAATAGCAATAAGCATAACAATTAAATATCTAGTAGTTACATCCAAATTCATGAACAAATGCAGTGTCAGTTCAAGAACATGTAGTCAAACCTCACTCAGTTGTCACTCACCAATGGTTCAGATTTTGCTTCTTCTTTGAGGAAACGAGGATCATCTAACACATCATGGATACTCTTGATCTTATCTTTTATGTTTGCAGCTTCCAATTCATCTTCTTCAACTTCGTCGCCAAAAGAGAGCATGTTAAGCTTCCTGCGCAATAGAAGTAATCAATCAAATGCAGTAAATCCTACTAACATTACTAGTGTGAAAGCTGCAATGTCAATGGCTATATCCAGACCGTAGTACATCCTAGGCAAAAAAATTGAAGCGTGAAACTACATACTTGACTGCTTTCTTTTTTTGCTCCTGGTCTTCAGCTGCAACCTTGGCATGAGTTTGAGGTTTCTCCTTTAGTTGCCTTGGAACAATGTCATCAAATGGATTCCATAGCACCTTAAGGAATAAAAAAAGGAATAAATTCCTCATTTCCTCATTATATGAAATTAGAGAAAACATAATGCAACAAGAAATTATTCTTTGTGAAAGAAATAAAATAAGATTAAATGTATGCATTCCTTAACAAAAGTACAATACCCATAGGTGGACCAACAATTGTAGACTGAAACAAAAAGAAAAACCTATGCTGCTAGCTATCAAGATTCATTTTTTAAAATGTTTACAATGGGAGTAAGCTCTCACAAAAGGGAAAAAATGTCTCAGAAAGTCTTTAAGCTAAAATAGCCTTTTTTGTTCATTAGAGAAATGTACTACTTATTATGAGAGATTTAGTAAATCAAGATATTCGGCTGAACTGAATTCACAGGAAAATTGGAAATTACCTCAACAGAAAGAATCTTTGGAGGGGGGTAAACTGGTCGATCATCTTTGTCAGTTTCAAATTCACCCAACCTTAGAAGGTTAAATATAGAATCTCCTGTAACCTGCCAATATCATATATGAGTTCCTTCCTATTTATTAAGTTTACACAAAGTAAAAAAATTCAAGAAATTGCCACAACATTACCTTTCCAAAAATTGTGTGTTTCCGATCTAGCCAGTCGCAACGATCTAATGTCATAAAGAATTGGCTTCCATTTGAATGTGGAGAGCCAGCATTTGCACATGCAACCAAGCCTCTGTGATTAAATCGAAGTCTAGAATGGAGCTCATCAGCAAACACTCCACCGTAAATACTTTCCCCACCTGCAAAAATAAGCAGGTCAACCTAGAAAATGCAACCTTAGCTACTACGTGCAACAGTTTTTTTAATATATGTATATACGAAAATAAGGACACAGTTCGATAAAAGACCAAGATCTCGGTAAGACGGTAACAACATTCAAAGTCTTTGCCAAGTTGGTAACTTTGTGCCGTTAGTTAGGAGCAATGTTTAACAGCAGAAACAAACATATAATTAGATTTTTCGAGGAAAGATAAATCCACGTATTGAAGACAGGAGCAGGAACCCTAATCTGGATAGAAGAAGACAGGAGCGGAGAAAGAAGAATAAGCACGTACCGGTTCCGCTGCCAGTAGGATCACCGCCCTGGACGAGGAAACCTTTGATGATGCGGTGGAAGATGGTACCGTCGAAGTAGCCCTCGAGGCAGAGCTGGACGAAGTTGCGGACGGCCTTGGGCACCTCCTTCGGCCACAGCTCGATGTCGATCGGCCCAACTGTAGTCTGCACCACCACCTTCCCCTTCGTCGGCGGCTCGAGCACGTACACATTCGACATCGTCGCCTCTCTCCCCCCGACGCGACCAGAAACTCGGGATTTCGAGAAGGAAAATATCCCAAATTTGCCCTATTAATTACGGTAATAGATGACCTTAAATTAATGAATAATTGTTTTTTTTAATAGACGGTAAAATTAAGAACGAGATTGATTGACCGTTCACTGTAATAATTTTTTTATTTACACTGATAGTCAGTATAAAAATTCTGACCGGATATCTCAAAATTAATTGGCGTAAGACGGATATATAGTATCTCATTATTGAATTACTGGTGACTATTAATCATTAGTGTAAATGGTCAAGACTTATACTCAAACATGTTGAGTTTTGACCAATAAATTTCATGGGGCAACCTCTCATACTTTAACTATTGCACCACCCAAGGAGACTTAGAAGTTAGTTGTTAGCTTGTACCATGTATATAATTTTGATTTTACTTATCTAAATAATAATTTGATTTAAATAATATTCAATGAGTAAAACAATCGATAGAAACTTCACAATACTCATAATATTTTAAATGAATATTATCTAATCACGATCAGTGATGTAAATGTATATTATCTTATCACGTGGTATACAAATTGGCATGTAGCTTCTACATATTAATATATATATATAAAAAAATCTTTTAAAACATACAAGAAACAAATCTATAAAAAAACAACTCGATCCCATAAAAAAATTATTTTGGTTGGATGGGAATGAATGAGAAAGGAAAAGAGTTATAGAAGCTCTAACTCATGTAGGTTTTATATTGTATAGAAGTTAATTGCTAGTTTTTACAACCGTGACTTTAGATTATTTTAATTTTACTTTTCTAAGTGATAACCTAATTAAAACAATATTTCAATGAGCATAAAATAATTCATAAGGACCCACAAACATTCATTATATTGTAAATAAATATTATCTCATCACGATCAACCGTATAAAAACTAGCTAGCATGCATGTAACTTTTACACATTATAAAAGCTAGCATGATAAATAATTAGATAATGCAACTTTATTTTGTG
>JBAMIB010115556.1:0-14023 GCA_037177415.1 Kaempferia rotunda
ACTGATGCCAGATCTCACTGGTTGATGCCTCCTGATCACCAATTACAGCAACACAAATTCGTGCTATCAATTTCAACCTACAAACTTGAAGTTAATAAAGGAAGGGACCAAAGTAACAAACAATACCAGAAATTAAACTCCACTTGCAACCCACCTCTTCCTACAATGGTATGCAGCTCATTCTGTTGCTATATCTTACCCTCAAAATCTTTATTAGTCAATGGGGGAGATGTACTCCAGATCACTGAGAGAGGAAAACGACGAAAAACATAGAAAATTGATCACTAAATGACAGATAAAGGAGATCAAGAGATATAGCAGAAGAAGAAAAATGCAGGAAAGGGGCTCTTGATGACCACAGTAATCCTCATAAATAAACCTTCAACCTTTGGTTCCATTTGGTTGAGTCTAAGATCTCAGGTTCACTCAAAAGTCAAAGACCATTCCTTATTCAACCAGTTAGCTTAGTCTACTCGAACCTGATTCTAATTTATTTGTAGTTGGAACTAATTGCATTTGATTGAGTAAATTAATTATAAGCTGATTTAATTATTCAGGGTATACAATTTATAGGAGTAGATTCTGTGGCTACTATCTCTTTTTTTCCTGCATATTCTCCTCCATTATCTTTTAAAAAAATATCCTCCTAATCTATCTTTGTTTGATATTCATCAAGGTTATGACTTATGAGCCATACTGCATATTCTAGTGGTATTTTCCGTTTGGCAGGTGCTTAGGAAGGAGATTATGCTTGTATTCTATATTCTTTGGTTCTATTTTACTTTACCAATATAGTGTACAGTGTTTACTTTGTAATTTATTTTGAAAAATAATCTTTCATTTCTGTGTCCACTTTATAAAATAGGAGTTTTGTTTAATATTACTATGCAAACCTCACATCCTAATGAAATCTTCAAGCTTGACTAGAGTACATAGAATAAAAGAGAACTTACTTGCATTAAGCGAGTATTTTGTTTCCAACTGATGTTTGAATTGTACCACACTTTTTTGAGGGTCCCCAACCTCAAGTGCTCCTTGACTTATGCTGACAATTGGAAACAAAGTTTATTACTGACTGAAAAATACCATGAAATTTTAATGGAATCTTGCCTTTTCTCTTTCCACAGGCACAATTTTTGCTTATGGAGTTACAAGCAGTGGCAAAACACATACAATGCATGTGAGGGTCACAACTTTAATGTAGATACACTCGCATATATTTGTCTTCTGATGCCTGGAAATTTTCCTTTGTTTAATTGATGGAGAATTCAATTCAGCATAACTAGTGTTGTTTTTTTCTTTAATCTTATTATTTCTTCAATGTATCTCGTAGACCTAATTGTTGTGTTCTCCTAATTTGCTTGCAGCAGCCTTAGCCATTGTTTGATTGCTTCCGGTGCCAAAAAGGAGACCTAGTGAAAGTCTCTGTTCTTGTTTATTTCTTATTCAAATAAAATTACAAGGTTCTAGATGTTGCATTCCTTTACTGTTTCTGAATGATGGTGCAATACACAAGATCAAGTGCACAAAAAGCCAAACGAAAAAAACCATGGTTATTTGCCATTCTGTTCTTGCTTGCCATGTACCATTACTATTATCATTTGAATCACTTTTTGTATCAAAAAATACTGAAATTTTGTTCTAATGTACTATGAAGTACTGTTTGATTAGAAGTTCAAAATAATATGGATAGTCATTGCAATACTTGTGCTCTTAATTAAGTGGATATATATCAGTGATTTAGTGGTTCTGTTTTCCCTTTCCTGTATTTATTTTTCCCATTTAGGATGATCATCTTTAATGAAATTTTAGAATCCTGTTGATGGCACTTTCGCTACAAATTATAATGGCTTCTTGGTAATTGGAAATACTTTGGGTTGAGATTGCAACTCTTATGATGTTTAGTAAGTTTGGATACAACAATGATCAAATCTTCTGCAAACTTGATCACCTGCTCATTCTCAAAATATTTCTAGCAAGTGGATCTCGAAGTTTCATATCAATTTATTTATGTTGGATTGATGTCAGGGAGATCAAAGATCCCCAGGAATCATACCATTGGCTGTAAAAGATGCATTTAGTATCATCCAAGAGGTAGTTTGAACATTTCTCTATCTCTGAAACACTTTTAGTAGGTTCATAAGATTCTGAGCACCTACTTCTGGTTTCAGACACCAAGTCGTGAGTTTCTTCTTCGTGTATCATACCTGGAAATCTACAATGAGGTTTGTTTACTGAAAAGTGCAATCTAGTGCTGGTTATTTGTTTTTGTTTTCGCTATGGAGCTGTTCTCCTTCTTGCATTATTGAGTGTAAGCATTTTATGCTCCTCATTATTATGTAGTAATTTTAATTCTATTGGAAAAATGTAAACATAGACATGTGGAGGTATGATGCAAATCTTGATTCGTCTAGGCTCATGTAGTGAAATAATAAGCTCTTTTGGCTTAACCATTCAATATTCTATTACTTTGCCTGTGAAAATTAGAAATATATGAATTTTTTAGTTAATTGAGCTAATTTTACATGGAAACAACTTGAAAAAGTATATTATCCCGGAATGTAACACTTGGATATGTGGATACATATCATACAATCATACTTTGTTGTATACCTATTGTTATATTAAGTCTTTAACCAACAGAGATATATGTTTAATTGATTGATATTTGGAATTGAATCTCAACTAGGTTTCATTGGGTTATTATCTGTAACTGGTTTCAATTGTATTTAAGGTAAGCTCCAGAGTTCAGTTATAAGCAAATTAATTTTGGCAAAAACTTGATTAGAGAGGATATTATTACTTGAGTGATGCTTTATGTTTGTGTTCTTAGACCACATCTGTCTGTTACGAGTGTCTGAGTGCGATCACCCTATATAGACCAACAAGTAATGGAGGATGTGGTGATTGGATTGTCAGGACAAGATCACATGATGTTAACTCTATTTTACGAGCACATAGGGAGATTGAGCTGACCTGAAGATGACGAGGAGAAAAAAAAGTGAAAGAATAAGACAACAATAAAAGAAGAGAAGAATATAAGGAGGAAGAGTGTCTTGTTAGCTTATACTCATTGGATTTTGTGTTGAATTCATATTGTTTGATATTGGATGAAACAAAGTTTCTAGCATTTGCATGAGCAATACATGATTGTTTTCAGGTGGTATGTGACAAACTAATTTTTATCTCTGCCAACTCTGTTTCAGTTTCCATTGATGGGTGTAATTTTGCATTTTGCTTGTGTCAATTGAAACAACTAGTTTCAAAACCATGATGTGTATTGAGTCAGCAATATCAGGCAACACCATCTCAAATTTTGCAATAAAGGATAAAGATTTGTGGTTTCAAGATATGTTGGAACATGACTTGAAATTTATTCTGAGATCTAAAGTATATGATCTTGACCAGGCTCTACGTCCACTACCAATATGTACCCGTGGTCGAATATTGTCTATTAACACTTTTGGATCTCTTTTTGTGATATTCAGATCATGTGGATCTGACATGAAGTAGATGTTTTCCTTTATCTCTGTTTATTGTGATCTTGGAGAGACCAGGTAGATCTCATGCAGACTAGGCTCTTTGCAGACTTGCCGGTGCAGCAGGGAAAGCTCAGTCAAGATGTTAAATCAATTTGATTTCATATGCCATGTGGGTGAAGAATAGAAATTCTTGATCTGAATCACCCCGGTGCCACAGGGAGGTGCAGATGTTAACTTGAAATATACCATTGTATGTGGTGAAAATTCTGGATCTGTATTTTACTGATGCTATGTTGATATGCTGAAGTCTCATTCCTGTGGCTAGATTCTTGAGGGTTCATAACAGTTGTAGATCTCTCCATCACTAAGTATCAAAAGCGAGTGTTTTTGGCCGAATGAGATGTGGAGGAAATCCTAGCTAATGCACTGATGATGTCCTCTACTTCACTGCAAGGCTTTAGTCACATGCCTTGTAGTGGCTATATTCAGGATTTTACTAGATAGATGGATACGATGCATACACATCATTATCAGTGTGTAGCTCACATTGAGGAATTTAATGGGTCGTTTGAATTGTCTATCTTGAAATTTTGAGTTTTGTCATGATTGCGCTTTCATTTGTGATTCATAGTTGCATTACATTTTACTTGATTATTGTTCTAGGTTGTCAATGATCTACTAAATCCAGCAGGACAGAATCTGCGAATCAGGGAGGACACTCAGGTGCCGGTTAATTATATTTGATACTATGCTCGTATTATGAGGACATTTTTTTTTTTGTATTTTTGCTATATGATTTGAGAAACAAGATTTTGATTATCTATTCACTTTGTTTCAGAACATTTATATAACAGCTTGATTCTGATTCAGTTTTTCATATCTTAACTTATTTATATCTACATCAATGTTATCAATATTTTCCTTTGAATATTCTTTTCTTTGTGTTAGGTGTATATTATGAGGCGTCACCACCTCTTGGTTTCTCAATAGAGACATTTTGATATTTTTGGGAATTTGGGCTTGTTTCTAGGTAGTTATCATTACATGGGAATAACCAGTTAACAAATCCCTATGTGATGCTTTCATATTGTCTGCATATCCAATGCTCATGGGTTTCCTTGTGAATCTTCTCAAGGTAATGCAGGCCATGGGTTGGTTTGTTATATGCTGCATGCAATGTGGCGCCATCAGTCGGCCTGAGCAAGTTACTTCCACTATGTTATATATTACCTGAGATGTCAAGACTATCTACTTCATGTCTTTATTCTTCTCTGGTATCTGTGTCAGTGTTCCTCTCATCCTCTGTGATTCTTAGTCTTCATTTCAGGCACGGATCAATCTGCCAGAGCCCTGATCTGGAAACATTTGATTGTGTGCATTTAATACTTCATTGTAGCTTGGCTATATCCAGCCTGCAGTTCTTGTCCGTTCTTTACCTTTTCCAATTGATGTGCTTTGGCTACTTTATATGTGGAAGTCCATTGATTTACTGTATTCCTACTTTTTTAACAACATCCTTAATAGTGATTTACTCAATGATGTGCTTGTTTTCCATGTTTTTGGTTTTAGGGTACATTTATTGAGGGTATTAAGGAGGAAGTAGTACTGTCTCCTGCACATGCACTCTCCCTTATTGCAGCTGGAGAAGGTAAAATTGGAATTTACATATGTGCATGTACATGCTCATTATATTTTAAGGTTGATTGTATTGAATGAATTTTTATGATATGTTATACACATGATTCTTTTTTATGCTGATGGTGAAATCTCTCTTAATTGATGATAGAGCATAGACATGTCGGATCCAATAACTTCAATTTGCTAAGCAGCCGAAGTCATACAATTTTCACGCTGGTACTTGTACTCATTTTTGTGTTGGTTATAAATTCCAATTGTGCATTTATTATTGTTTACAGTTTACTATAACCTTTTGGTGCATTTTTAATTTCTTTCATCCCACTAATGATTTAAAATTATAAAAGTATGTATTTTTGGTTCTAATGCTTTATCTTGGTATGGATTGTACAACATTCTATTCGCACAAACAAGTATTTAACTCAATGACCTTGTTTTTTTTACATTTAGCTGTTTTAGTTCTGACTGGTGGTTGGCTTCATCCACATATCATTTCTTAAATACAAAACTTAATCTTTCAAGGATTTTGTAAATGTTGTGAAGGAGGATAGAAAATCGGGATAATAAGAAACTGGCTTTGTTCCCAAATCTGGGAGGAAAGTAACTTTTTTCCTCTTCCCTTCTGTAGGCTGAGATATCAGCACTTAATTGAGTTTGTCTACATGACAAGTGGAAGAAGCAAGATGGGGCAAGAAGTGTTCTTGTAATTTTGACACAGATGGTTATAATCCCCTGAGAATACATTCTCAAAGCATTACTGCTTTTCTTCTTAATTACTTAACTATCTTTAAGATTTTGTATTACTTGTGGAACCTCATAGGATTATGTAACTGTTTTGATAGGTCTATAGTCCTAGATTCCTAAGTGATTCTAATACCAGAAAACGAGATAATGAAATTAATCACTTATGGCCTAGCAGATTTATCAAAACCCTGAAACTAGTTAATGATTTTTTGCTGTTTGAAGCTGTCATATATTGCTCAGTGACATAGACAACTGGGAAATTGACCAATTCGGGGTTCTCCATATCAGATTCTGTTATGTCTTTAACACTTCACTCTGCAGTTTTGTTCCTTTTGGTACATTGAATGGATCCTATTTTCTGCACAAGTTGCATTCCAGATATGTTTTCTGGTAAAACTTATTTTTGGCCTTGGATTGGAAATTGCTTTTGCATTATAGACTATACTTTTTTCAGTTTTGGAATTCTTTTTTGCAATTACTGAAAGATATTTGCAAAGTTCTAAGCACTTGAAGTATTACACTTTTGCTTAATCTTTGGTCTTTATACAGACAATAGAGAGTAGCCCATGTGGTGATTATGGTGAAGGGGAAGCAGTTAACTTTTCCCAGCTAGTAAGTTTGCTTCGTTGATTCCTTGAACTTTTATCTAGTTACTTTATCATATCTGACTTGCTGTCTGGCACTATTCTTATAATCATAGCAACGTAGATGCTGGTTGCTACTGGCTGTATGTTTGTGGTGATGCTTGTGGATTTTTTTCCCCGAACAATCGGTTTTATGCACTTACCTTCGACTCATGGATGCAGAACCTCATTGATCTGGCTGGTTCCGAAAGCTCAAGGGCTGAGACTACTGGAGTACGACGGAAAGAGGGATCTTATATAAATAAGAGCCTGTTAACTCTTGGAACTGTGAGTTGTCTTTCATTTACTTAATATAATTGTACAACTGCTTTCCTGTTGCATCTGATATATTTTGCTAGACTTCTTGATTGTGTCAATCACATCAATGATTGCTCTTCCCTACTGTAAATTATTTATCTGGTAAAGCCTATTGTGGACAACTTAACATAGAGTTGAGACAACTTTTGAATGAGGAAAAGGAACTATTGTGAACAACTTAAAGTTTATTCTGAACAACTTTTGAATAGAGACGATTTGTGCAATTATTTCAGTTTTTGGAAATGCTATTTTGGATTGAAGTTGTTTACTAGTGGTTGAATTTTGATATTATTTTCTTTTTTTCATGCTTTGACAATGCTTTTAGTTTCCATCACCTATTACAAAGTTAACCCAATATCATGTATTTTTCATATAAGCTAATTTTAAAAAGAGGTACTTTTTTTTCCTACATTTGGGATAACGTTTCATGGGTGGAAGAATTCAAGCATGCATAATTTATATGAAATAAGCTGACCTATGATTTGTTTAACTTTTGACTTTAATGCCCATCAAATCCATAACTTTTGTCTTTGTATAGTTGGAACAGATATGGTTTGATGACGATGATGAAATCCAAGACTCATTTATGTAATTCTCTCTGTGAATTTTTTTAACTACTACCTTGTCAGGTTATTGCAAAATTAACTGATGGAAAAGCTACACATATCCCATATAGAGACTCAAAATTAACACGACTCCTCCAATCCTCTTTAAGTGGTCAAGGGCGTGTATCTGTAAGTTGGCATTTGGATCTCTGCAAGATATGTTAATTGAATGGACAATTAAATGATTTCAGTTGTTATTTCCTTCCTTTGTATAGCTCATATGTACAGTTACTCCATCATCAAGCAATGCAGAAGAAACACACAATACACTGAAGTTTGCTCACCGTGCAAAATGCATTGAGATTCAAGCTTCTCAAAATAAAGTATGTTTTTTCTGACCATATAAATTCCTGATTTTAGTGTAGTAGAAGTTCTCCATTAAATAGAGTTTAATACCAAGGCACGAAATTCCTTGTATGACTACGATCCAGTTCTCCATGTTGGCTGTTTATTTTCTGTACTATCTTATGGTTTCACTTTTATATAGATACTTGATGAAAAGTCTCTTATAAAGAAATACCAAAATGAGATACGTTGTTTGAAGCAAGAGTTAGATCAATTAAAGAAAGGGATTGTAACTGTAAATCCGCATAAAGATACCGGAGAAGATATCTTTATCTTGAAACAGAAGGTAGGCCATTGCCATATATTCAAACAATTTTAATTTTAATTATTTTTTCAGTTCTGTGTCAGTTTATTATAAATGTTTAACATGCAAAAGCTAGAAGATGGTCATGTCAAACTACAATCAAGACTGGAACAGGAAGAAGAAGCTAAAGCTGCTTTACTGGGAAGGATACAACGTTTAACCAAATTGATTTTGGTGTCTACGAAAGCAAGTCAATCTCCAAGATTTCTTCAGCACCCTGGTCCTAGGCGAAGGCATTCTTTTGGAGAGGAGGAGGTTTGCTTTTCTATAATTCATTTTTATGATTCTTTGATTAGATATTTACTACAGGCCTAATTGTGTTTTAAATATTCATCAAATGTGTTATTTCTTGATTAGGGGATACTCATATTTTTCTAATTAAGGAAATCATCTGATTCTGCAGCTTGCATATCTCCCATATCGAAGGCGAGATATGATATTAGATAATGAAACTGCCGTCTTTTATGCTCCAATTGAAGGATTTGGTGAAACTAATGATGATATTTTGAAGGAAGAGAAGAAGAATAGAAAACATGGGCTTCTAAACTGGTTCAAATTGCGGGTATAGATCAATATATGGATGCTTCTTGCTAGTATATTTTTTTGCTTGACAATAAGATTGCTTTTTACTGGTAAATTTTTGTAACTTTGCAGTAGTATTGACTATTGAGTAACTTGGAAAGTGAAAGAAGATTTTGGCTCATCTTCTGATTTTCTTTCCCTTTCACTATAGTAAGATTTACAAATATTGTACATAAAAGGAAATAACACATATGAAAGATAAATAAAATATCATGTCAGTACATGCATTGCCTTATCAGTTATGCATGCTTCATGATACTAGTCAATTTTCAGTTGGAATTTGTAATTTTACATCCATAAGATCAAAATTTTTTCTGAAGCATTCTTCACAACTGTCTGTGTTATCCTTCTTCATGGTCGTTGAAAAATTCAACACTGTTGAATTGCATTCTTTTAAATCTGTGATTATTTTAAGACTGTAAGATGGCATAGGATGGCAACCTTACAGTCTAGGGGCATCCTGTTTTGGTTGCAGCCTTGGTGTTTTGCCGTAGATATGGCTGCATTTGATGGGCATATGTGACACTCATTTTCTATTCTAAGTAATCTAGTTTACAGAATGGTGTACTTGTTGGCTCCTGTTCTGATATTAGTGCTTAATTGAATTTTTACTCCAGAAACGAGATGGTGGGACAGCATTGACTAGTTCAGATGGTGACAAATCAAGTGGGACAAAATCAAACACAACACCAACTCAAGCAGAGAGCACACACTTATCTTTTGAGAATGGTTTATCAAATTCATTAGTACCAGATAGTATTCCTGTTGATCATCTGTTGGGGGTGGACCATGATAGAGAACATCCTGCCGACAATATCTCTTCCCATGAGACACCAATGGTATGAAATAGATGAATATTAGGCTTCCATAAATTGGGCTTCTCAGTGAAATGTTATTATTATTTTTTAATTTTTGCTGTAAATTCAGTCTACTACTAGCTTTTTAGATAATGTTAAAAGTATTATTCTCCTAATTAACTAATGTGTTTGTTTGCCTTACCAAATTAACTATCCAGAATGACTTGTGACCATATTCCTTCTTTCAGTTGTTTTATCACATTTTAAAGTTAAATGTCCACTTTTGTCTTCGTACAATTGTACAAATATCATTAATGATGTGTTTATCTTGAGGGAGAAGAGTAGTTTAAGTGAGTTGAAAGAAAAAAAAAAATCCTTATCTACTTCCACTGATCTTGATTATTTCGTTGGAACTAAAATGAAGAAAATAGTGCCATTTTCTTTTGTTGTGTTTATTAGAGATCAAACTTAATTTATTATCTCCATTTCTGCTCAATTTGGGAGAAAATAAAATGCAGGATTTTAATGGAATTAAATTCCTTAAATAGGAGCTACTGACAATGTCATTTATTTTCCTTCCCCCCTATTTTTGTTCAAGTAAACACTGACTGTTGATATACCAGCCATATAAAATTTAAACACTAGTAAATTAATTTCACAAAGAAATTATGATTTCTCTTGTGAAACGTAATTCCGCATCAACAATGCTAAGTTTTCTATTGGATGAGAATTAGAATGGATAGGGAAGCATGATAAAGTAAAATGAACAATGTAGACAAGCCACAGTTACTGGTTTGAATTTCAGAGTTTCTTCTTGATAAAATATATCAAATTGAGGATTTAATGGGGAAACATCAGAAAGATAGGTTCAATTTAAAGGATTTATTCAATCAGCTTTTGTGCACCATGTAGACAAGTGATTTTCCTTAGGTCCTTGTAATTCGCTAGTGAACATTTTCTTTATTGAGCACACTAACTGTGAACTATGCCACTATT
The DNA here is from genome assembly GCA_037177415.1 of Kaempferia rotunda. Taxonomy (NCBI): domain Eukaryota; kingdom Viridiplantae; phylum Streptophyta; class Magnoliopsida; order Zingiberales; family Zingiberaceae; genus Kaempferia; species Kaempferia rotunda. Next base: position 10,432 of record JBAMIB010115556.1, read on the forward strand.
CATCGCTGGTACACCGGCCAAATATCTGCATTCAGACATGAAATTAGAAAATTACTTGTCCAATCTTTGCTTTTTGAATCTTAAGTTGCAATCAATCATTAACATCATTATCATTGTCAATCAACTATTTTTATAGTTGTTGTTTAATATTTGCTTATGATGACGGCGATGATGTTGATTTTGGGCATCTGCAAATAAAAACTAACTTGCCTTGTGAAACCTATCATTCTTTGTTCCGTTGGGGTTTTTCAAGAAAATTCCAAAATGCATTGATCATGCAATCTCAATACATTTTCTTACCATATGACTTTCTTCAATTGATTTTATTAACAAGCAATTCAACTAATCAAACTGCAACTTGTACGAGGAAGGACGGGCTTTCATGCGACGAGTGTTCAAAACTCATGCAAGGCACCGCATACACTTGCGATGTTCGAACCACTCGTGATGCTCCGCTAGGACTCATCTATGCTTCCTAGATTTACCCTACCCTAGTGGCTGGTGGAAACTTCCGTGGGGCAGGCCAGTCATCTCTAGGATTAAAAGGCCAGTCACCTCTAGGATTCCAAGAATTGGATACTTGGATTAATAAAAAAATTCATCTTAGTAATAGTTTTATGGTTTAAATTTTTTCTATAACTTTGACTCTCTGAATTCAGTTTTTATAGCAACGACTATTTGTCAATAAACAACATTTTTTTGTTAATGGAAGATTATATTATTATGTTTCACTTTTATGTGCACCAAGTTTAACTACTTGAAGTCTCTTTATATTCATATTCTATTTTTTTTTTAACCAGACAAGCATCAAAACTATAGATCATCTTGAATTGCTTAAAGAGCAGCTAAAGATTCTCGCTGGAGAAGTGGCACTTCATTCGAGTGTTCTAAAGCGACTTTCTGATGAAGCTGCTAAGTACCCAAAGAATGAACAGATTCAAGTAATTATTTTTCTCCCATTTATTTTGTTAGAGAAGACCATGTGATAATGAGGATTGTAGAGCTCATGTGGTACTATTGATCTGAAGATGGACATGAGGAAGGTCAAAGAAGAGATAAAAGTAAAGAACCAGCAAATCACATCTCTGGAAAAGCAGATGGCTAACTCTCTCTCAGTGTCTCACAATAGGATGCGAAACTCGGGAGTTTCACCTGTAAATCCTAGTTCTGACTTCAACTTCTGCATTTCTCGATTGGTCCTACAGTTTCATTAGGTTAATTGTTTTTTTCCTTCTTTTTTCAGTCATATACAGAACTACTAGAACAACTAAATGAGAAAACTCTTGAACTCGAGGTACTCATTCTTTTTTGCAGACATTCTTTCACATACGTTAACAGATAAATTCATCTTTCTGAATCTGGTTAAATGTTCTTGTTCGTCTGACATTCTCCTCCGTTAGTTATTTCCTCTGATTAACTTGGAGACACATGGATAACTTATCAAATTCTATAATCTACTTTGGTGCATTATTTTAAGTTGAGCTCTCATTCTGGAAACCCTTTTTCAGGTAAAGACTGCAGATAACAGTATTATACAGGATCAACTGCTGCAAAAGGTAGCTGTATTAGTTTTATTGTTGGGCTCTTTCAAGTGATGACTAGCATCAGTAATGCTCATATTTGTTCCTTTATAGATACACAAATGTGAAGAACTGCAAGAAACTATTTCTTCCTTGAAACAACAACTTTCACAAGCACTTGAAATGACGGATTCCTCAATGAATGTCAAATCACAGTATCATTATGAGGAAACATTCTGTCATGAGATGAGAACAAAGTCTGAAGATGGTTTGTTGAATGATACATCATCAAAATTGCAACACGAAGAGGATCTGGTTGGTATTTGTTTTCTCATTTGATTTCACTACTATTCCTTTCATTCACTAAGACTCCTGTCCTGAATGTTAGATCTACATGGTGAATTACCCCTAAAAGTCCTGGAATGTCTTATCGATTTAAGTTGGAAATGCAATCTCCAAATTGAGGAAAAAGCTTGACCAAATAATGTGTCTCTTCAGATGAAATGGCATATTCTTTCAATTATGATTAATTAATTTTCCCCCTGAAATTTGACTATTTTCTTTAATCTATCCATCTGTCGTATCTCCACAAAGAAATTCCATAATTATCTCAATAATTATGACATTTATTAACATACCAGGATGACTTATCAAAAGTTAACATAAGTTAGTAATTAATTTATCTCAAAGCTCGATTCTTTTTAAAGTTTTCATAATACTTTATACAATGGGGTTCTTATGGCATGATATATTAGCTATAAAAATGAGTCCAATCATCTATCGTGTCATAGTCGTAAAAGTATACTAACATTTTTGTTCATGGTGTTTGTTCTTTTGCGCTGTAATTTGGTTCAGAGTATTTACTAATTTTTTCCCCTCACTTTAGATAGTGATAAACTAGTGCAACTTTTGTTTATTTAATTTTTTACTCATTTTTATAAATCTTTGTGCACTATGCTAATAGGTATCTGAAATCGAAGAACTAAAACAGAAAGTATCCGAACTAACAGAAGCAAATAGCCAGTTAGAAGCTCGAAACCAGAAGTTGGCAGAGGAGGGTGCATATGCTAGAGGGTTGGCTTCAGCTGCCGGTGTGGAATTGAAGGCATTGTCTGAGGAAGTCACAAAACTTATGAACCACAACGAGAGACTGGCTGCTGAATTGGCCTCTGCGAGAAACTCCACTCAGCGCAGAGCAAGCAGTGTACCAAGGAACACCAGAAGGGAGCCTCACATAAAGCGGCACGAACCTACTGTAAAGAGAGAAGTAAATGCTAGTTACGAAAGAGAGCTAGAAGCTGCCCTTCTTGAAAAGGAGCAAAGAGAAGCAGAGATACAGAAGAAACTCGAGGAATCCAAACAGAAGGAAGCCTTCTTAGAAAATGAACTAGCAAACATGTGGATCCTTGTGGCTAAGCTGAAGAAACCTCAAGGAAATGAACCTGAAATTTTGGACTAGTAGCGAGTGCAGTGTGTCATGTATAGAAAACATTGTAAAACATTGAGCTTTCATAGTGTGAATTTATTTTGTGGATTGTTTTGGTCCTCATTTTCAGTTTCTCATTTTAAAAAATAGGTTGCGGCCATCAGAAGGTATTGGTATTGTAACAGAATACATGTTTCCTCCCATGAAGATTTCTGTAACATTGATAGATTATGATGTCTTGCAGGAACAAGTCGGCAGCGCTTGCAGTTAGAGGATGAAGACCATATTATGAAGCTAAAGGTATTATCTACTTGTGTGAAAACAAAAGGGCCAAAATGAAAGGGTAAGTTGGATTTCTTATGTTTACTTGTTTCTATTTGAAATTCATTCCTTCTTAATTGCTTCACTCAATTGTGTCTTACCTGCCTGTTTGGTGAGATTTTCTTGGTTCATTTTACTGTTAGGTTTACTTGTCTTATTCTATTAGATCTTGAGTTGGGCAACTTAGTCAACCTGGCTGATCCTACTGGCTAGTGGGTTGATAGTGGCTAGCTAGTGGGTTGATAGTCAACTGATTAGTCATTCAACAACCAACATGGTTGGTTCGCTTCCCTTCGTCATTGGTTCCATCAGTTCGGCCGGTTAG
>JBAMIB010115762.1:0-14020 GCA_037177415.1 Kaempferia rotunda
TTATATCAAAAATCAGTTTCAAAAAAATACCTCCATTCTTTTCTTCCACCAAGAAAAGTCTCTCTCGAATTTGGGTGAATGAATGCTTGAGCTGACCATTCATGATGATGCTCTTCTTGGAGATTAATCTCTGTAGATACAATAATATTTTATATTACTTCAATATACTCATACACTTGTGGATGTATCAATTATTTCTTAAATTTTTTTTCTCTTTCTTTCTTATCCTTCATCATAATTTTTATACCATTATTGTTGTGTCCTAGCCTTGTTCCTCAACAAGTTATTATGTGCCTCCTCTCTTTTTATGTATTTGATCATCAATGTCAATAAAAGATTGCCAACTAAATATTTTTCACTAAATAAATTTGATCGATAATTTATTGAAGTTAAAATTGATTAAAAAATAATTTAAAAAAAGACATTTTGGTACACAGAACTCCCGCAAATGTAGGGTTCGAGGAGAATGTTTTATTGTATGTACTCTTATCCTTCTTTGCAAGATGTTATTTTGGTGACTTGAACTTGTGTGATATCTAGGTCATACGATAACAACTTTTTCATTGCGTTAAGACTCCTCTTCACCAAAGTTAAAATTGATCAATAAAAAAAAATTAAATAGAAATTAAAATTTATATTAATAGTATTTTAATAATTTACCACTCATTGTCAAATTTAACTAGTATTATTAATATTTTATTGGTGAAATTTAACTATATTTAATTATTTAAAAATATTTAATTATATTTGAAAGTTTAGAAGAAAAAATTTATATTTTAATTATACTAATAAAGAAATAAACCTTAACAAAATGGTAAAATTATAATTGTGTGATCTAATGGTCATTATTTTTAATTCTGAAAATAATCTTTTATAATACACCAAGCAGTCCTTTTAAATTTTACTAATAAAATTAAATAGTTTAAATATTATTTTATAGAAAAATTAAAAATATATATATTAATGCCCCAAAAAATATTTGGGCCTAAAGCCTTAGGGATTTCAGACGGTTTTCTATTGTAAGCTACTACTCTAGTCTAATAACATATCCCTTTACATTGAAATAAATTTTAATTTTTAAATTAAAAAAATGTTTTCCATCATTAAATAATCATTGATTTTTTAAAAAATTTATAATAGGATACAATAGAAGGTCATGATTGAGGTTTTAGTATTAAACAATTTGAACCCTTTAGTTTTGGTACTAGCATTGTTGAATCATTTTGAGTTAATAAGTACAAACCTTAACCAATTTTGTATCTATGCCCTTAGGATATTCAATAAAGTCCACCTAAGCATGAGTTAGTGTCCTCTTGGTGCCCAAAACCACTACCAAAGCTAAAATTCACGATTAATCTTGGGATACAAAAGTCGCGACACTTCTTGTTTGCCTAGAAAAGAAGTTTAAAAAGGTCATCAAGTAGATTTCGAGCCAGTTTGAAAAAGAAAGAAAGAAAGAAAGAAAATTGTGCTCTCCACCATGATCTTCCAGAATTTCAACTGCATTTCAAAGTTAAAAACGAGCTCAATGATATTTTTGACAATCCTTAGTCTAAAAGTCTAAAGAGTCTTGTTGTAGGTTATATTTTTAAAAAAAGAAAATCTCTTTGATATTTATTTTGGAAAAAGATAATGCAGTAGTGGGGAAAAAATATTTTTTTAAAATATAATTAGAGTAATATATTATTTCTACTCTAACAAGTGTATAATTTGGATGCAAGGTAGTAAATCTTAAATTTATTCTACCAAGTGGGTGCTTATTAAGTATTGTCAAAATTAGAAGATGAGCGATTGTATATATGAATACTATATTGGGTCTATGTAAAAAAATTTACAAAACAATAAAATAATATATATTTAATTTTAAAAATCATTTTATAAGATTTTAAATTAATTAATTTTAAATGATTAAGTTAATGAAATAAACAATTATTAAAGGGGTTTAAAATTAATCTATAATGTAAACAAGTTATTTTTATCCTTCATTTATATATATATATATATATATAAAGAGAGATATATTAGCCTGCACAACACTCATGCGCGACGCGCATGGGCGACACTCACGCCGGGGGGCGGAAGGGCGCCCTTGCGCGTGAGTGTCATCCATGCACGTATACAGGTTAATATTCTTTTATATATATTAGATCGTATTGTATTGTCTCGATTTGAATTTTATATAAATCACATTTTTAGTTAGATTGAGTTATTCTCCAAGGTAAAAAGACATCAGCTCAAAGCCTAACAATTTGCTATTATTACAGGTGAAATAGTTGAAGAAGATACTGCCTATGGTGTTGGGTTTCACTTCATGTCCCTTGTTCGCGATAAAAGAAGAATTCTTACAACAATTTGCTCATGTAGTATCATCTCCTTCATCTTTAGAACAAATTGAAAAATGTTAATGAAGAGAAATCAAAGGAAAAAGGAATTAATATGTATATTTTGATTGTCATTAATCCCTAAGGCTTCCTTGCAAGCTCCTTGAAAGAGGGTCGACATTCTTTGTGGAGGCAACAAACTATGAACAACTAAAACAACGTCTTAACAAATTGGTGATGAATGTTGCAATGCCGATGTCTGTCGTCCCACACAGATGCAACAAAAGAGAAGAAATGAAGTCGAATGTTTCTTAAGACTAGAGGAGTGGTTAAGAGAGGGATAGTAGTGATGGTTTTGAGAAAATGTTCACTTTTTCATCCCAATTCTATCCGTCCATTCTGTAGCATTTATCTTCCACTTTACCATCTGCCCAAGTGAATAAGCCTTGATACACAGGAAAAGACAGCAAGAACTTTTCCACTTGTTCATAAATACAAAAACTTTACCAACATAACTTGTCTTCGCAATCAATAACTAGCCCTGACATTTTGTGAAAATAGGGTTGTTACCTAATAAGAACACCACTTTCTTATCAAATATCACTGCAACTAAAACATCCAAGATGAACTCGGGGACCCAATATTATGAACAGGGTCTTCAAGAGAAAAAAACAACTCAAGACAACAACAAATTTGAATGTAGCATCCTAAATAGGAAGCTACTCAACCCTTGACCTATGCACCATGAAACAGGAAAAATATATCTTGTCCCTTCCCGAGAATCACATTTTTTAAATTCGATTGTTGCAGCAGGTAATCAATCAAGAAAGGAAAAAAAAAAAAAGGCTGTTGAGTCAACAAAGGGAACAGAAAGTTGTGATTATAAGAAACACGAATTGAAAAGGAAGCATTATCAAGACTGCCTGTGAAGACGACATTTATGTCAATGATGTCTTTATTTGCTTCTGCCGTATTTTCATTTTCTTTTTCTGCCTTCAAAAATAAGCTTCAACATGAATATGTACACGGAAGAAAATTTAGGAAAAACTACCACCGAAATGAGTAACATTTATAGCTAAGGTGAAGAATGTTGATCTGGAGAAGAATGAGAACCTCTGTAATATGAATCATGTTTTTGACATACCATTCACCTTCTGAAACTCCTATTCTAGGGCCTTCTTTTGTGCCATTAGGAAGATGCACAGCCCTCGGAGAACTGAACTCAAGTTGGTCAGCAAGCTAATCATTTTCAATACCTGGATCATATGGGCACATGAATACAACAGGAGGCATAGTTGGTCAGCTGGAAGAACACCATTCAAACTGGAAGCACATTGAAGGTGCATGACATGTGCATTTTCTAGGTTATTCGGTGAATTTGTAGATGCAAATGGGTGGTCATGATTTCTGTGGATGAGAGGCTCAAGCTTGTATGACTCCCATCTTTTTATCCTCATGATTTTTGGCTGCAGGAAGGTGGTCAGGCCGACTACTTGCTCTATCAGATGGGTTGCGGCTGTGATGGCGATCAAAAGCTCTTGGTCTGTCCCCAGGATCATTGCTGTCATAGTTCCGGCTCCCTCGATTCCTCGAATTAGTTTGTCGATCTCTATAAGAAATCTTCTGTGCAAAGATAAGAAAAGTTTCTACTATCAATGGGTTCAACATGTAATATAATACATGTACAAATCACAGCTTTATTTATTTATCATACTTCCCTTGTCCCTTTTAGGAAGAAAGCGCATATATTTTTATATTCAGAAGATCAGGAAATAGAATAGGTTGTATACAATGGTAAACAATGTTTAATGCCTTCAGCTAGATCCCACTCCCATATAAAAGAGGATGGAAGCTGGGCCCTGAACAATATAACTTTGAGGAGACAAACTAGGGTTTAATATAGTTTAATCATATAGCCGATATGACTGTTCCTTTACAAATAAAACCTAACTTTCAGAGAGCATTATACTTGGGAATAGCCGAAAAATCAACCATTGCCAACAAAACACAAGAAAATGCAAGGGAGTGTATGAAAGGTATTAAAAGTCAAGTGTGCATGGCCTTGTGGTGCAAAGAGCAAGCATGATGACCCAAGTATGATGTATCAAAGCTTGTGTGCAAATGATAACGCATTACAACGGCTAAAGGTAGATATGGAACAGGATGCATATAGAAAGGATAACTGCGATATAAAGTAAATTAGATCTAATACATTGCTCTTTAGATTCAAGCTTCAGAAAACTTGCAAATTAGGAAGTTGTAGATAGCATACTGAAAACATCATATTGAGTTAATGGACAAAAGTCAGTCCAGCATTAAGCTCCATTACTTGTGACTAGGTAAAGGAAACAAAGTGAAGAAATTTTGGAATTCATAAGAAAAAGAAGAAAAATGAAAGTCTAAAATTTACAAACTTATTCTTCATTTAGGCAAGTTAGAAAGCTTCTTTTAGCATTAGAAGGGCTCACAAGTAACCATCAGAAATTACTAGTAAGAGCAAACAGTAATAAAATGTCCATAGGTACAGAAAATTCTTGTGCCTTATAATTCTTAGGGATAACAATAATAAAGTCATGCTTTACGAATATCAGATGCACAATCTAAACAAAAAATTAACTGTTATCAAAACAAGCAGGATAAAGAACTACAAGGTATAGAACAACTCAATGAAATATCTATTATCATCTCAGGACAAATATAAAGTTTTTCTAGCAAGCTTACAGATTTTCTTATAATATCAAAATGTTGTGAAAATCTTACAGGATTGGGAAGGTAAGTTCCAGTACCAGCACGATGTTTTGGTGCTTCATCTACATTATGTTGGAAGGCAACAAAGGTTCCATCGGGACCAGACTGGAGTGGCATAACAGGCATCAAACGAGAACTGTATCCCACAGGCGGTGCATAGTTCAGATTAGCAGTGAGAGATCGGCCAGGACCATCCCATGGATAATGACTGGAAAGATAGATTTGTGACCCTACATAAGGTGGCGATGAGTAGAATAAGGTTCCTTTATAAGGGTTTTGGCAGAACCGTCCATATACTAGATTTTGCTGATGGCCATTGAGGTCACTGTTTAGAATGTCAGAAATAGATTCCTTGGAGAACTCAAAAGCAGAATTCCTTGAAACAGCTGGGCCCGCGACAGCCTCAGATTGCTCAAGGTTCTCCAGTAAATCAATGTGGTGTTCAGGACTTGCTTGAAACTGATCTGACTCTTCCTCCCTATCCAATTGCCCTACATACCCATCTGGTTTTCCAGAGTTGGACGTCAAATTACCAAAGGGAAATACTAAGTATGGAACTGGTGGACCGGTAGCAACAAATGTAGGGAAAAACTTGCAATAATCTGTAACCCTCTGCTCGGAAGTGCCAACAAGAACTGGTGCAAAAGGGATCAATGAATCTGATTGATTTCGCTCAGATTCATGACCCAGGAGATGCTGTCTTCTCGAAACTGATGCAACCAAAGATGCTGATTCTGTGACTCTTTCAGGCATACCATTTCCTACAGTTGAGGATATCCAAGCTGGGACATCACTATTTATCTTGACCAAGCCATTGTCAGAGGAACCCTCAAATTGCAATCTACCGTTGTCTTTTCCACGAGGGGATGATGAAACTGATGAAGAACTTGATCTTCTACCCCATTTCTCCCTGGTAGATTCTGAGGTTGCAGATGGCTTGTCTCTATGATTTTCTAATACAGATTTGCCTCTAGAAGAATGTGCCAGCGCCAGAGGGAAAAGCCTAGGATTTGCAGTCCATGAATTAGATTGAATATCATTACCTTTAGTTGTTTTGGGTTGAAATGAGGCATTAGTATCTTCTCTAATCAAACTTCTATCTTCTCTGCCTACCCTATCATATTCCCGTGACAAACCAGAGTTGATGCCTCTACCTGTGGGACTCATGGTCAAACAAGAATTGTTGCCTCTTGCAGTGGGACTTAAGGTCATACTGCCTTTTAGTTTCTGTTGTTTTTTGTCAAGAGAAACACCGTGACCAGGATTAGACCCTCTGCAGAGTACAGCCTCTTCTTCCTTCCAGTGGTTGTGACCAACTTCATCTGCCTTGAGCTCCACTACTGCAGAACCATCATTAGAAGAATCAATAGTGGCATATGCATTTGAACTAAATGTTGCAACATTGATGTAATGAGAAAGGGGAAAGGAAGTAATACTTTGATTAAATTGCACAGAGGACATCCAGGAAGCCCCAATAAGAGGCAAATTTGAAGGCAAAACTCCAGCCAAATTTCCCTTAGCATAACTCATTGAAGTTGGAACAGGTGAAAATGTTAGTGGCATACTATATGGAGCTATAGGCATTTGATATGTAACCTGTCCATTAAAACTATGAATATCAGAAGATCCCATCATGTTCACCAAGTCTTGTTCTTCCTGCTGCATTTCCAAGGTCTCTGATACAGAAGCAAGTTCAACCCCCATGTTAGAAAATCCACAATAACCCTGATGGCTATTTGAAACATTATTTGTGTCAGAAGCCATATCAAAGTTTTTGTGTGATGGAATCTGCCACTTTGATGTATAATCATCAAAAGACTTGGAATTGTGACTTCTTGTCATTTCAGATCCCAAGTCTTTCCTACTGGTACCAGAATCAAACTTTACTTGGCTTTGTACTTTCACTGTTTCCATTGCTCTACTATGCCTTGCTCGAGATAAATCCAAAGATGTTTCTGTCAGATTAGGACTAGATCTAGTCCTCACAAAATGAAGTTTACCCTGCTCTTGCCATGGATTGACAGAGTAATTAGATTTCGGAATCTTCTGGGTTTTGCTACTTTGAACAAATCCTGTGGAGCCATGGCTTCTTTCCAGTTGATCAATGCATCCTGAATTGATCTGTTTTATGTGACTCGTCTGACATTCATCACGAGCAACTACAGATAAAGTGTTAGCCTTATACATTTCCTGATTATTACCAATCATTTCATTAACTGAATTAAGAGAGCTTTGGCTAGTTTCAGGGAAATGCTCCTCAGCAACTCGCAATATTCCATTCTCAAATTTTTTTCCAACACTTGTACTGGTGTTTAGGTTTTTTGAATCAATTGGAAGAGTTTTCAGTTGTTGAAAAGGTTGTAAATTCAAGCTATGAATATCAGGACGATTACCGGTACCATGTCTTATCAATGTGTTAATAAAAAACTCATTTAATTGCATAATTATAGCATCTTTTGGGCATTCAAGTAACCTCACTAATCTTTTGGCTCCAAATGCAAAAGCGCTACGTATTCTGGTGAAATTGCCTGACAAAAATGTTCAATTGTTATTTCTGGAGAATGTAGAATGTGCTTCATGCAGCATGCAAAAGATGAACTGATGAAAATGGACTAATTGAATTTACAAATTTCTAAACTAAAACTCAACCTCAAGGTATAATATAACATGTTGCAGACATTGCAACTAGGAGACATGCCGATATATACACAGTTTAATCATTTAATAAAAGGTAAGCATGCATTAATTAAATTATGTATACATCTATTAGTTCTTTTATCAAGCTGATTTAGCAATTCGCAACTAACTGCAAACATTTACAGCATAAAAAGGTCTAATTACACAGAAAAATAATATGTAAAACCAACAAGTACCCGAATGGCTCACTTCTAGCATAAAATTCAACAGATTTTGATACATTAAAGATATGCTGCTAGTTATGTCAATCTAGTTTCCATTTATAGCTAGAAGGCAAAATCATGTATATACCATCTAATTCCAGATTGTCCATCTTCAATCACACAAGATCACCTAAACAACTATTTTAGTACCTATGAAAATAGTATAAATCATGGTTTACATTAACCATACCAAGTGTTCCGTAGAGGAGTTTTAGTAACAAGTTTTGGTATCTAACTAGACGATACCATTTCAATATCATGTCATGCTGTCACTTTGCACAATCTCAAGTGCCAAGATCAACTCAAATGAGTGTTCCATTTAGGTTGTTTACATCAAATACAAGCTTATAGCAATAATAAAATCAATGGAATTAAAATTTTAAAGTAATAAGTCCCAAGAATACAACAGGCATCTATAAACATAGGTTATTGTACTATCCTACCAAGACTAATCTCATAATTTTTAAAATGCATATTGATAATGGTCCTAAGAGATCTAGTATTGGAATTTATTTCTTAGTCCACATCTGTAAGTAAAATTTAGGCTAACACAACTAATTTTAAAAGTACAGATAACACAGAGGAAACTTTAAGGCTATGTACAGAAAGGAAAGGAACTAGTTTCCCTTCTTTGTTGATTACTTTAATAAATTGCAGATCTAGTGCTTATTTAAGGCTGTAAGCGGCAACCTCCCCACCCTTCTCCTTTGCTGCTTTCTTTTCCCATCTCTCACTCCCTTATCTCTTCTAAAGCACGACCAAACTAACCTGATTGTTATTTAAAATGGAACAAAATGATATCATCAGTGAGGGTAAGCTAAGAAATAGAAGCACGGAACCTTTGCTCACACTGCGTCCAAGATTGTTGTTTGTCCTTAAAGGATCAATAACATTAAAATGCTTTGAAACAAAAGGTTGGCTGTGATTTTCTTGTCCACCAGGCATGACAGAATATTCTGCAGTGCATTTGTCAATAAAGTCTTTGGTAAACAACAATTTGCCATCATCTTTTCGAGGAGCCTCCGCTGCATGACAGTTGATGAGTATGATGATAACTTGAGTATTATTAGTTCAGTAAAAAAACATAAATTTACCAGAAATATCTGGAAGGAAATGGATAGGTACGGGTCCCCTAAGACTAATACAGTAGTTGTCCCAATCAAAGTTACTAAAAAATTCCAGAAACCGATACAAGACCTGTATTGTAAAAATTTGGAAGAACATCACGCAAAGCCAAGTACTGTGAGAAATAAAAGATCAAAAGCTGCAAAGTTTAGTTACCTCAAGTGGACCAAGAAATGAATTATTGAAGACATGAAATACATAAAGCACCAGTGTCTCCAATGCATATGTTGATATAAGACCATGATAAGCACCCAATATTCGACTTTCATAATAACACCATGCTTTGATTAATATAATGCTCCGTTTGAATAGATGATTTCGATCTATTACTTTGTCCATCTACAAAATATCCAGCGGTTATAAGGGCATAAAGATGCATGGGGACAAATGGGAACAACATCAATTTCAAAGACACCACATACTACTAACCTCTTCCAGAAAACAGAGTGTGCATAGACCACTAACTTGATTAAAAGAGATATCAACAACAATATTTTCAACGAGACACTTTATAAGCTTTACCTGCACAGGTGGAAACAGCACCATAAAACTGATAAATGAAACACAATGCTGGTAACAGAAGTATAAAAGCAAGCAGATTCATCTTAAATCTAATTGATGGTCATAAATGCACACATAAAATCAGCATTTACATCATAACAAAATGCAAGAAAAATTTAATCAAACTAGTTACTCAAAATAACTAATGCAAATTTTGAACTTAAATGCAAGGTGAAAATATTAGTAGTTATTAAACTCCAAGAAAGGACCTTTTTAGTCAAATCGAGCTATCTACAAGATTCTTGTAAGAGAACTTTTGACCTGAAAATGTAGCTTAACTCTGTTAGAAAAAATAGGTTGAATGTGAACTGTTTTGTGTGTATCTATTCTAATTGATAACTTGACAAAATAGTTTGTACAACCTTATCGTAAAACTTTCCCTTTAGCCTAAGGGTATCCTTTATTGAATACAATATCAATACAATACCTTATCCCTCTTAACCTAGTATCAGATAGGATAATCTAATCGGTGTTGGCACAATTTAATTATCAATTTGTACTAGAGAATCTTCAAACCAAACCAAGAATACATATGTGAAAATTTCTGATTAAAACTGTGAACCTACTCACACACACACACACACACACACACACACACATACACACATTCACAATTCTTAGGGAAAGGTTTCAAATCTCATATGACAGCAGTCACCCTTCCATCTCCATAAGACCTATATTTATTTTCTCTCTTGTAGCATTCCTCCCTTTTGATAATGCGCAAAACTATATCCAATCTCCCCTCTCCTAGTGGCCTCATCACACCCATGTTTGTGGGAAATGCTAGATTGTTGAGAGTAGATTTTTCAAAAGAAAAAAAAATAACTGTAGGGCCTACATCTGCAGGTTGTTGGTTAACAAGTATGATAGCATAAAAAATGGATATGAAGTGTTAATGATGAAAAAAAAAAGTATTAATATAAAAGAGACACATAACATGTTATCTGTCACATGAAACACTTTAGATCTTGAAGAAATACATATTATTTTCTCTTTCTTCCACTTTAGAATAGGATAAAGATTCAAATTTTAATATCAGTACATTATTTTCCTGTCATATTGTGTTTACATATGAAGATGAGAGAAAGTATTGACTGTCTCTTCCAATTTCTCTTTTCTTGTCTAGGAGTAGATGTCTCTCCCATCTCTCAAAGAAAAATGATTGAAAACTCATTCTCATCCTAATATTTCTCCCTTATAGACTAAATGTTGGAACTCCAATTTCACTTTTGACTATTTTTACAACTTCAAAAACTTTGATTAACCTTCACCTTGCTTCCATAATTTGTCTCTCAAGTAGATGTCAGAACTTCACAGTGTCTCCTTTACCATTCTCTCCTCATCTCTAAATAACGTTAGATTTTAACCAATCCCTCTCCATATATTAACTCCATATCTCAAGAATAAATACTAGAATCCTTATCTCTCTCTTTATCTGTAATCTTCAATGTAAGGGAAAATTTAAGAAGATTATATCAATCTTTTGACAGACACCACTAACTTTCTATCATGTGAAAATCTAAATTTTCAAAAGTTGTCATCCTCAATATTTTTTGAAGATATTTCTCAAGATCATCTTAACTTAGTCCCAGCGTCAACTATTTTCAAATTAGCCTAAGAGGTATACATCAGCAAGCTTTCCAATCACTACACTAGTATCCCTTCATATTTTATGTATTAAGCTAGATACACAGAGTTGATCTTACTGATTGAGGGAGAGTGTTAGAAAGAATAGGTTATACTCTTATTATTTAAGTGATAATTTTAGAAATAATAGGAATACAAATAATCTCAATCTATGTTTTGGCTTGAAGGCTATATGCACATAGATAATAATCTCGTTTGGTTAATACAATAATATATACTTTATCTCTTGACCAAGTATTTGCAGGGGTAAAAATGTAATATTTAAATTTATTGATAAGATTATGATCGATATCAATCAAATAAATTGTAGTGTTGTTTGGTGGTTTGTAAGTAGATAGTTGACTTCCTATTTAGTGGACATATTTTGTATAAATGCTTATAACTAACCCCACCTAGTGGGATAAAGTTTGGTTATTGTTGTAGTATTTTGTATAAACGCTTACATAAGGCATGTAATAAATTATGTTATTCCCATTTTCAACTAATTTTTCTTGGTATTTACATCTCTTCCCCTTCACACTCAAAACCAACAAATAAAACACCCTCCATGTTGTAGATGTCAAAATTAGAGCAGCTCTTATAACCATTGAATCAAAGTATCAAATGTATCTTAAAATTGAAATCATTGACAAAAATAAGAATGAGATATAATAATTAATTTCATATGAGATTACAACAAAGGCTCTAAAATCATGAACAATTCCAACCATAAGTAATTACAGCCAATTATTAATAAAGCAATATATAAATAATGACATATTTATTAATATAATCTAAGATAATATAAAAACATTAAATCATACTTTTACTATAGATTATCCAATATCACTAGATTACAAATTTTTTTAATGAAAAGAATATTTAAAAATTCAATGTTATAGAGCTTATTTGAGTCCCAAACTACATATAAATTGATATTTAGTTGAAAGGACAGTTTTAGGGTCATTATCAATCGAGAGAGATTATTCGTTCTCACTCAATCCACAACCTCTCTTGATCAACAATAACTTTGTTCCATCAATAGTAAGTGACTAGAAGATGGATGATGTCTTGAGTCAAACAAGAAATGGAGAGAGATCGTTAATATATCAATAAATCTCAAACTGAAGCAAGACTAAGCAATTTAAGAGGGTAACCAAGACTATCCCTTATTCTCATGAGAGCTCTTTAAGAATCAAGATGAGATTAAAAGGAATGCTAGGTGGAACAAATTTTTAAAAAAATGGTCTCAAATTCACCAAATTTTAACTCAATTTCATCCATACTCTCAATTTGACCAATTTTCTAAATTAATATAATTAATTTCTATCTAATTTTCTTTGAATCTTTAGTTTTTTTTAAACTTAGCAAATTTTGTGAGACATCAATTTCATGAAAAAAAAAACTGATCGATCATTGCTGGTATTATTCCAACTCAGCAACTCATATCAGTATCGACCGATTTTGCTAATTATGCTTCAAAGTCCACATGTCTAACATTCTTCTAGCACATATAAAATGATTGTTGATCCAATGAATATTTTTGAAGTAGATCGACATAACATGACAGATACAATAAAATGTGAATAATGGAATGACGAGTTCAAATTGTAAGTGAAAAAAATAATGTCTAAGAGCAATTAGGCATAATTCCAAGAGAAAATAAAATGATAAAAAATAAATAAATTGAGACAATATGAAGATGTTCAGAAAAAACTGGTAGATTATAAAGTAAGAAAGTTGGATTTACTAGAGTGGAAGGGAGATCAAAGAAAACATTAATACAACAATTAACATTTTAATGAATGTGAATATTACTAATGATATAAAATTGAATTGAACTTAATGGAAAATAAGTTGATGTAGCAAAAACATGAACAAACACATTGTCTTGACGATGATAATGAAGTTAACGAAATAATAATAATAAATAATGAACATGCAAGCCTACCAAGGACAATGTAATCCAGTACTAATACCAAGACAAATTAAGGCTTTATTTCCTATAAATGAAGGTAACAACTAAGGAAAGAAGAGGATAAAGAAGAATACCATAAAGTTTTTTTTTCTATGAATTGTTTCTTTTCACATAAGGAAAAAGTGAAAACTTTACAATTTTATTTTTCAAAGATAAACAAAAGAAAAATATAAATCAAAATTGGTTTTGAAAAGAAAATTACTTTTAGAATTTTAATTTAGGCTGAAATTTAAGCTCATTCCAAAATGAGTTTTTCATCCAAATTGTTACACTCGGCAAGTGTACGGAAACGTCGTCAGTAATATAAAAGATTATCGTATCCACAAAACTGTTGATTAAGCACTAGTTAACTTTGCGGTGAATTATCTAGACAATCGAGAGTTTGTTGTATTGGACTAAAGAAAAAGTGCAAGAAGGAAGAAAAAGAGATGAAGAGATTGATCTTTAAGGAGTTGCCTAGGAGAGAGATTCTAGAATTTCGGTTTCATTGTGATAGTTATTGACATGCTATGGATTACTCATCTCCTATTCTCTACATCTATATTATGTAGGATGTCTAAATAAGTATTGTATCTACCTGACCAAAGTATAACGAAGTGTTCCCCTAGCCAGTATCCTATTATCATTAAGTAGAAGAGGGTAACCTAGAAAGTCTGGATTGACAGTGAACTACCTTCTGTCACAAGGCATCCCCAGGTTCACGTCTCTAGATTACACAAAATACTTACTCACATAGAATTGTCCTCCATTAAGAGGGTGTA
>JBAMIB010115971.1:0-14019 GCA_037177415.1 Kaempferia rotunda
GCATCCGAGAGACGCGGAGCTGCGGAAGAGTACACCAGCGGACGAGAACAACGTGTGCAACGTTCCGAGGGACGAGAAGCTGGAAGGAAGATCTCTCAAGGAGAAGGACGGAAAATGAGTTCGGGTGAACCCTATTTCGGATGTCCGACATCACTCAGGCGACCGGAAGCAAGCTGGACAAAACCAAATCAAGCCGGACGGAACAGGACCAATCAGCATGAAGTTGACTGGTCAGGGCGCCCGGAGCCCTCCAGACCGAGTTGGGCATCGTCGCGATTCAAGACAGGCGGTCTGGGCGCCCGGAGATTGATGCATCCACGTGGGGGCGCCCGAACCTGGTCCAAGCGCCGGGAAAGGCTCCGAAATAGATTTTACAAGAGCTATAAATAAAGTTCTGGTTCTTCTGTTTTCAACATTCCAAACACTGTAATGTCTTGTTTCGAGCTGTAAAGGTCTTTGAACTTTAATTATGTGTACGAGGCCTCTCCGCCTCCGACGAAGGAGTTTTGAACGAATAGAACTTCAACTTCCTTGGAGTAGTGATCCGTTGATCGTGATCCAAGTAATTCTTCTGCATCTGTCTCATACTCTATTTCTGTTTAGTTTATTTTGATTTTTGTGTTTGGTTAAGTTAGTTTAATTTGTGTCCGAGAAAGGTTATTTTTTTAATTGCATATTAACACCTCCGTTCACCGGCCTTATGCAGTCCAACAGGCATGATTAGTTTCTGCATTGTAAAGTGACTTGCAAAGTGACACACAAACCCATAGCTGTCGCTTTTGTGTAAGGCAGATTGACTACTATTGGAAGGAAACCATTATGGAAAAGCCTGTGGCTATCAGATGATATGGTTTTGCCTTGGGTTGTCTTAGGGGATTTCAATGCTATCTATCAATGGAGGACAAGTATGGAGGACTCCCTCTCTCACAGAACAGTCTTACTGAATTCGAGAATTTTGTTGGAGTTACTGGAGGACTTCAGCTATACAGGATGCAAATACACATGGTCCAACGGTCACATGTGCTGGATCGAGCTTTAGTGAATAAATGTTGGCTGGAGACTGAGTTACAGAGTTTTGCTAGCTTCACACCTCCGGGCTGACTGTCAAATCATTCGGTGTCCACCGTCTCTATTCTGAACAGTGGCATTCAAATTCTTAAGCCATTCAAATTTTTTAATATGTGGGTCAAGCATAGCACCTTCTTGGAGCTTGTTAAAACCAAGTGGGCAGCCTACGAGCATTAAATTGGCCAAGGAACAGTGCAGTACAGAATTGTGCTTAGACTTGAAAGCTTTGAATGCCGTGCACTTTTAGCACATTTCGGCATGAACAGCAGTTGCACGAATGAGATTAGAGGAGGCTCTAGAAGCTGGACTGTCCTGTTGCACAGTTTCTGCCTACAGCATGCCAAACTAGGATATTTTAGACAGGTGGAAGGTAACTCCTCTTTTTTTCTTGCGCTTGTAAAAAGAAATAACAAATATAATAAAATCACAGCAGTCGAGAGAGAGGATGGCAATCTTACAAAATATTTTGGGGAGGTTGTTGGAGTATTTACTAATTATTATCAGAACCAACTTGACACAAGGGTGGGCAGGACTGAATTCCCAACATCTTGCTTGCAGTTTGGTCAGTTTATTCAAACGGCGCAGCCCGATCAGCTAGTCCGGCTTCCCACAACTGACGGGATCAAGGAGACACTCTTTGGCATAGGAGATCAGCGTGCCCCAGGCTCAGATGGCTATGGATCAAGTTTTTTTAAGCAAGCTTGGGGCACTGTTGGAAGAAATTTTTCTAAAATTCTTCAACAGCTGGAAGCTACTTACGAAATGGAACCATACCTTGATTTCTCTAGTCCCGAAGTCTTCCCATGCCAGCAAAGTGACAAATTATTGACCTATCTTCTGTTGTACAATCTTCTACAAGGTCATCTCAAAGTTATTGGCAAGTCATCTAGGAGATATTATGTACAAGTTTTTACACTGTCACAAGCTGCGTTTGTAAAGGGATGGCTCATTACAGATAACATCCACTTGGCTCAAGAGCTTTTTAGGAAATACAACCGAAAGAGATTGTCTCCTAAGTGAATTATGAAGATTAATCTGCAAAAGGCATTTGACTCGGTTCACTGGGATTTCCTGAAGGAGGCTCTTCTTGTTTGCAGTTCCTGGGAGGTTTATAGATTGGATGATGGAATGTGTGACCATTTTCTCATACTCACTTTCCATTTATGGAGGGACTTTTGGGCTATTCCGGGGAGCTAGAGGGTTACGGCAAGGAGACTCATTGTCACCATATTTATTTGGAATATGTATAGAAATATTTGGGAGACAAATCCAGCAGTGCACATTTGGTTCGACCTTTAGACTTCACCCTCAGTGTGCGCCTCTGGGACTAACTCACCTACCTTATGTTGATGATCTCCTTCTATTCAGTAAAGGTGATGAGAATTCAATTGTTGCATTATCTACCGGTTTGCATGAATTTGGGAACAGTTGGTTTTCGGGTAACAGACTAAAATCCTACATCTATTTGGCTGGAGTTGAGGGTAGGGTTCGCATGAGGTCGTTGTCCATCACGGGCTTTCAAGAGGGTGCTATACCGTTTAGATATCTTAGAGTTCCTCTTGCAGCCAGTGTTGTAAAAA
Organism: Kaempferia rotunda; assembly: GCA_037177415.1. Taxonomy (NCBI): domain Eukaryota; kingdom Viridiplantae; phylum Streptophyta; class Magnoliopsida; order Zingiberales; family Zingiberaceae; genus Kaempferia; species Kaempferia rotunda. Next base: position 2,649 of record JBAMIB010115971.1, read on the forward strand.
TCAGTCTAGGCGCCCCCTAGCCGAACCGAAAACCCTCAATTCGGCCCAACTAGACGTTACTGTTCATAGGCGTCGATTATGCGCCGATTAGACGCCCTGTTCGGTCTAGGCGACGTCTAGACCGAACAAGCAATTTTTTTTTAAATAAAAATATAAATGTTTATATTATAATTATATTATTTAATTAATAGTTTCTTTAATTAATCATTATTCATTAATTTATATAATTATAATTATAATTGTAGTTGTACTGGTGTTAGCTTTGGAGTTTATATCATGGTTGCTATTGTGTAATGCACTAGACAACTACTTTGTTTCCATGTTTTTTTAACTTTGAAGTTTGAACTTTGAATACTTTGATGCTATTTAGCTTAGGCTACTTGATGTTCATTTTGATATTTACTTACTTGATATTCATTTTGGTGTTTATTGTTTGATATTGCTTACCAATTTGATGTTCATTTTGATATATCTATTTAAAAGTACTAGAGCGCCTAGGCGTTAGGCGTCAGTCAAAGACTGGCGCCTAGCGCTTTTTGCAATATTGCTTGCAGCTGAGCGGCTTCGGATTTTGAACTATAGCCCTCTCCTTGACTCCTTAGTCCGAAGTGTTAATGGATAACCAAGGCACGCTCTATCTTATGTGGGCAAGGTGCAACTTATTTCCACAGTGCTTCAAGGTGTGGAACGTTCCTACCCATGCCTTTGGGAGTCAAAGACCGTATTTATAGCATTTGTAGGTCTTACATGTGGACATCTAAGCATTCTCCTATTTCTTGGGCTTATATGTGTAAACCGAAGGAGGAAGGAGACTTGGGATTCCAAGAGTTGGAACTTAGTTTTGCTAGCTAAGGTACTTTGGCCGATTGAGGTGAAAACAGATGCTCTTTAGATCAAATAGATCCATCACAAGTATTTGAGGCGTGCAAATGTGTGGTCCTGGGAAGTAGCCTCTACAGATTCTCCTTAATTAAGAGGTTACCGAATTCTTTCGGATGCGAGAAGCATGACCAAATATGATTTAAAAAGAAGCAGAAAATGGAGATCAGGAAAAAATATTAATATGCAGATAACATGCAATCATGTTCATGAATCAACAATATCAATATGAGAAAGAAAAGAGAATATCAGAATAGAGAACTTATATTATAACTTGAAAAAAATGTAACAAGGAGATGAACACATCTTTTATAGGGTTCTATAAAAACCCAATCTCATAATGACTCAGTTTTGCTAAAAATAAAATTATATTTCATAGCCCTTAAAAATGAAACTGCTTCTAAAAATTCTGAACCAATTGTTTTATTGGAAAAACTTATTTGAAAATAGTTTGTTTTAAAACCGAGAGAAATCAATAGAAAATTAGTGTGGTTTTGTTAACAATACAAACATATAATTTAGTTCCTTCCTAAGAGCTTGAATTTCTGGGACAGGTGGTTAGCCAATTAATTTTAAAATAGTATCAGAGCAGCAGGAGGTCCATACCAACCTTGCACGACAGGGCTAATCAAGTTAAGTACTCCACCTAACATAAAGAGGGAGTATAACCCATACATGAGGGAGGAACGTTAAGAATACAAGCATATTAATTGGTCTTCTTCCTTACAGCTCAATCTTTTTTTTTCTTTTTTTTAGTTGGCACCAGGTATTCAACTTAAGGTAAATCGGGAAGAGCTAACAGCGGGCGGCCCATCAGTCTAAAGTTCTTAGGTCAACTGTCATTTAAGGAGAATTCATCAGTAATTTGCTGAAGTTGGGACTCAATCCTTAAAAGCCATCAACCAATCAATTTTTAAAAATTTAATATCCTGATGAACATAGGGTTAAAAATAGAAATTTTAAAATAAAAGTTTTATATAAATTTTTAAAAATTATTTTAAGTGAAGTTTGTTATATTTATTAGGGTAAGAATAACCTTACAAATTAGTTAATAAAATTATACCTTTTAAGTGTTCCAGAAAATTGGCCCTAAACCCGATTATAAAGAAGATTTTTGTTAAATAAAGTTATCTTCAATAGTTTTCCTCTCATTGTGAGATTCTAATTTCTCTATATGACATAGTTATCAATTTGTGTGAGTTTTAGTTAATTTTGGTGTTGTATCAGAGCCTTCCTATTCATTGTTTGATATTCCATCATTCCTATATTGATTCATCCTAATTCCTCCTTGTGTGTCCCACCACATTGACCAACTATCACCCTTTTGTCCTGGCTACTTGGTCGGAGGACCTCCACCATCCACCATTGTTGCCTGAACTAACTACAACTATGACAAGCAACAACAAGAAGATTTTGTAGCTCTGTCCAGAGTTAAACCCCTACAGGAAGTGGTTTCTTCACTAACTGTTTCCCTGCAGAAGCAGCCCATAACCCCGCAAAAGAGCTCATACCCCTTCCTAGTGTCAGATTGCACCCAATGCTTTCTCTTCTATGCCCGCAAGCCACTGCAAGTTCACCAGATTTGTTAGACACCCATCTCCATGTTGAGCTTCCGGTCGCAAGCAGCAAGGGTTGGATAACAAGAAGACTTCTTCCTTGTCTGCTTCACCAACACAAGCAAATGCATCGTGTAGCTTGCAAGTTCATCACCACCATGACGTAGCAGAGTCTCATTCCACATCCAAACTTGTTCTCCTCTTCCTCAGCAAATCCACTTCACTGAGAAGACTTGTACCTCTCACGTCATCCTATTGGGCCTTCGAACAACTGGCTCTTGCTAGTGATCTTGCTGCCTCACTCATCTGAAGAAGACCTGGTCTACCTCAATCTTGTCATAGACCTAGTCTATCCCACGAACACCGTGAACAAGATCTCTCCTTGCTGCTAGCCAATTCTCCCACTTGTTGGTTAGACAACCTCTCCAGGGGCCACTACAGGCCTACTAACATTGGCTGCCGCACATGGCCTACTTCCCTCAGACAACCCCATGTTCACCTTCCACCCGTCGCAATAGGATCGGATGTCATCTGTCCTACTACAGTTGTCACATTTCCAGGTCCAGCCCGACAGGGTCTCCACAACTAAGAGTTTTTCATGACAGTTAACCAATCGGACATATTAGATCTAACAGACTGTCAAAGTTAGAGGACTTGACTCTTAACACATTTGGTGATATCCCTCGACTTATGTGCAGGTCTATTCTCATGCCTGTAACGTTGAGTTGCACATGTGTTATAGCATCTAAAAACAGGATTAAATTTTCCTAGGCATTCAATGTGTAATGCATACTGCCATTTTGTGTTCTTGCATGGTTTGCATCAATTAAGTGATTAGCTCGTGTAAGATTCTAGTTTTTTTTTATTCAACAAATAGCTTATTAACAAATGCATCTGAATTTTTTTAGATGAGTATTTGGTTTCAAGATTCACACACCTATGATCTGTATTAGGTTTTATATGTCACATCATTTAGATTGGCATAGTCAAAATATCTTATTCAGTCAACCCAAATAAAACCAACATGAGCAGGCACAATATTAGTACTCCATGTAGCAATGACAGCAGCAACATTTTTGATACATTCTTCTTCCCCGTCTTCCCCCTTCCATGATTTTCCTTCTAATTGATGTCAACTGGCTGGATGCCATGCCAACAAACAGTAATAGCTGATATTTCAATCAACTCACTCAAATCAAGCACCAAAAAATTAGTACAAAATGAGACTACAAACCATTGTGTGCATCTCTCATGCTGATGGTGTTATCCCACTTGACACTTGTTTTTATGGGATAATAACAAATAATTCTGGTTATAAAGTGAAGGCACATAATAAACTAAAGCACAATAAAGGAACTTCTATATATGGATTTTTTCACTAAAGTATTATGGCATATGGAGTCAATTTACAAATGATTTTCAAAAGAGATTGTGGCTGTGGAAGTGATTCAACTATTCAAGCAAGTTTATTGTTGAAATTTTCACGCATTTAGATCTTGATCAATTCGAAGTAGATTTGCATAGGTAGGTTCCTCCCTTCAATTTGCAATAGTTGATTGAGGGATGCCTAACTTCCTATTGCATTGAATCCATGTTGTCTAGCAGAGTTGGAAGTGTGCTCTAGAGATCCTGTACAAGTGGTAAAATAGGAGCAATAGGGGCTTCTATCTAGCCAAGAGAATGGGATAAAGCTTTGTGTGGGTGGTTGGAGGAACGAGAACTCCAAGAGGGGATGAAAACGGCCTCTATCAAATAGAGGTATTGGGTCGGTGGAAGTGGTAGAAGAAGACAATGAGATGAGGAGAGTTGGACAAGTGGACCAAGGATTGCAAACCAAGAATGATGCAGTACATGTCGTGTGCCTCCATTGTGATCTCATTATAATAGAGAAGAGAGAGAGAGAGAGAGAGAGAGAGAGAGAGAAGGTAGACCTATGCACGAACCTCCCTCCAATGTGGGGTGCCGGAGAAGGATCTATTGTACGCAGTTTACATTGCTTTGCAAGAGACTGTTTTCAAGACTCGAACTCATAATCTCCGGTCACACGGCAGCAACTTTAACGTTGCGCCAAAGTTCCCCTTCTAATAGAGAAGAGAGAATATGATAATAAATGTGCTAATGGAATAAAAGCCTCTTTTGTAGGTATTCAGAACAATGGTCTCTTTAAGACTAAAAAAAAGGCAAGTTGTACTAAAAGTAGGACAAATCATAATCATACCATGAACAAAAACATGTGGTTCGTCATGCCAACTGAAAACTGCAATAGATACACGACCTCCACCACCACCGGCCAAGCCACTACCTCCTGATGCACTTACCATGCCTGTGCCTTTCCTGCAATTAGAAAAAGAACATTAAATTGATCTTCAAGACACGATAATTTTGTATATTGATCAAAGATGACAAGTAGATCAGCTGTAAATAAAGACAAAGATGACAAGTAGATCAGCTGTAAATAAAGACAATAGTTCAGAAACTTTACACACACACACACAGAGCAAGGTTACCCTACACACCCACAGTGGACGGCCACTGTGGGCGACTCTCTGCATGGGAGGCGCAGTGGGTATGCAAGGAATCACCCTGTTATATATATATATATATATAACATAATTAAGAATTCCGAATTGCCTTGGTATTGAGCTCAATGATGAAATATAATATGCACATACTAACCTAGAGTTTGGACATACTTCTTTGCTTGATGGTAGTTACAATATTAGCTAGAGTATAGTACATTATTAATCACTAAATTATACAATTTTGTATTCTGGATTGATTTCTGTCTTTTAACAAAGATGGTTGCTTGCTTAGGGTTTTACTAGTGTTGCATTTAAGAATTGCAGCTCACCAAATAAATGCATTAGATGTGCCTGATACGACAGTGATTTCAAGTCAGTAGTTAAATTGTGAACATAAATGTAATATTCATTATAAAAGTGATGATCATGCTTTGCTTGTTGATATCTAACTTCCCTTGTCCTTGAACATATGTCATGATGGATTCTTCATGCTTCCACTGCTTTAGTTACATTGGATCTGCTTCTCGTCTAATATTGCAAGTTACGATTCGCGGTGACTCAAATCTCAATTTTGAAGTTTTGCTATACCATTCACTAAAGCACTCCATCTCAAGCTTCATAACAACCAGCATAGTTGTAGGCTTTGATGTGGCATACACGTTCAGCTTCACAAGGTATCAAGTCAACCAAATCAATATCTTTTTTAGGAAAAAATAACACCCTCAGATATTCAAATCTGAACAAATACGACTACCACAAGTGCCCTATCTGGCATGCATACTCCATCGTGCAGCTCATATCTCCTGCAAGCCAGACTGAAGATTGTATCTCAAAAATGATAATCCAGCAACGTTTAGGTTGCATCTTCTAAGTCACCCATGACACCTGTCAGAGGTTATTGTCCTTATTCATTGTGACTCTATGACAGCATTGGTTTTGTAAGATCATTTGCAACCATAATAGCATTTGTACCACCTTGAAGGGCTACTTAGCATTGAATTTTACTCCCTTGCCAATTGGACAAAGAAATCCTCTCTAATTTGAGTAACTTTCCCAAGTTCTCTGAGCACATCAAGCATAGTTCAAAAATCAGATGTGGTATAGCAAATAGACAGTAGTCCTCAACAATTTCAATTCATTTTGGTTTCCCAAGTTCTCAAAATGGATCAAGCATTGTTCAAAGAATCAGATCAGTATGGAACATACAGTAATTATCAGTCACATCAGCTGTTAGAATGAGTAGAATCATATTCAATTAAAGAATAAAAAACCAAAAATTATAAAATTAAGGAGAAAAAAGAAAGAAAGAGGGCAACTATCTTAAAAATATATATTTCCTAATATTACAAATTTACAATTTTTTTCGTTTCAATTGCATACGAATATGGCATCATATATTGCATTTATTAGTTAACATTTGAATCCTTTCCGTGCTTTTTAACATCTTAATTACTATGTCTAAAAAGTTTGTCATAATATCATATTTGTATCCTAGCCGATAGTTAATATTTAAAGGTAATCTTCCATCCTGTTCAATGGAGCAACAATATTAATGTAACTAGCCTCAAATAGTTGAGACAACGCTAATTGATGATAATGAATTTTCAATTTTGTATAACAGTTTATATAATATTTTTTAGATGCTCATTAATTGATATATTATATAGTTTTCATTAGTATTACTCCGTTGATATGCTTTCAAATTGTTGTCTACTATTTTCATTCTTTTTTTTTTACTTTTGAAGTATCTTAATGTGATCTTAGTCTGAGGCATATATAATTATCTTACTGGGTGAAAGTTAGTGGAAACATAAGAAAATATACAAACTACAGTTACATAAACAAAATCTTCAACTTAGCACCAAGTGCTAGTTTGAGTTATGTGATAGTTTACAGACCACTGTGTAGATCAAATGATCAGGTGTACTGTGCAGAAGTTGAGGGACTTGAACATCTTCTGTGCATGGGTCTACATACCCTGAAAATGACTCAAACATCTTTCAACTTCCTGTGACAAATTTGCACTTTTGCCTTCCCCAATTAACCATCTATATCTTCTGATTTCTCCACCAAAGCATTCAATACCAAAATTGATTGATTCATCAAATTTAGGATTAATCTTCTGTAGGTTTAGTTGCTTGTTGTCTGATTGATACAGAATTTCTTGAGAGATACTAGTTGAGGACCTTGAGGTGAACACTGATCCTACTTGGCTGACAGAATCTCCCAAGAATGAAATCTATGGGATCAATAGTTACAATTATTGGGCCCCAGATCTTTCCCTTCAGTACACGTGTGCTTGTCCCTGAGATATTGTGCAACGAAAACTTTAAATTGTTGTAGCAAATAGCAATGATTTGCCCTTGATAAGCTGTGATATAATGATGATACTCGTGCATTGAATCCAGGGGTAGTGTTTTTAACAGCCTTGCATCATCGTCTTTCACTAAAACCTTCTTGGATCCTCTTTGTTAACTAAATCAATATCATTTAAGGAGGGAGGCACCAAACTTTAGATGCGTGAGGATCAGGAATTAAAAATAAGCTTTGTTATCATTACATCCACCCAATAATATATCATAGTTGTGTTCAAAATTGCTTAACAACTTAACTAAAAGGATCCTAACTGCATGACTAATTTGAAGAAGATGAGTCTTAACTAACAAGATTAATGCAAAGTCAAAAGGTGTTCCCCTAAGATAGTCCAAAGCATATACTAAGCCATGACAAGCATCTCCAAGCTGCAATTCATCTATCTTGTCATGTTGTGCGCATCAAAAACTGCTTCTCGAAGTTGTGTTACAAAATCCATAACAACCAAGCTAAAGTCAAAAGGTATGGAATTCACTATGCGCGCATGTGTTTTTTGTGATTTGTTATACAGATCAGTTGACTCAAGATTTTAAGAATTGAATTCAGAATTCAATACAGAAAAAAAAAAATTCAACATCCATGAAATCTCAAAACAAAATAGAACCAAACAGTTTCTCCCTTTAACAATACATATTAAACTCAGTATGAAATTTTCACTGAGTAGTGAAATAGTAAATCATGCCAGAAACCAACTTAGACTGATTTGATAATTGAGTAATATTTCATTAGTGCTCAAAGAATTTGTTGCCAAATTACATCTAGTTTGTTATAGATTCCAATGGATTGGTGTGTATCTAGCATGCAGGCTATAACAATTTACAGCACAAAGCTTAAGTAGTCAAGGAAAAAACAAACAGAAAGTTAAATAATGGTGACTGTAGTATATAACCTTACTTTGATAAAGGAAGATATCTAATGTTACACATTTTCAGAACATTAACAACATTACGCATTTAACTCCACAGTAGAGGCATGTAAATCGAAATTATTTTGCACTTACATTTTGGTTGCATTGAGATAGATGCTCCCACCTGACCCTCCACCACCTAAAGAGCCGCCTTCACCACCATCAGCCAGAATGCTTCCATTAACCTCAAGGAAATCTTTGACTATGAAGAAGACCTGCCCACCACCTCCTCCTCCATAATCCTTCTCCCGGCTTGTCGTGCCCCCTTTGCTTCCGTAGCTTACAGGTACCGTCAGAGATGACCAGGAGTATGCATCTCCACCCCAGGAGTCCTCCTGCGTCTGCCCCTCCTTCACCACGCAGCTCGCGCCCCTTCCCCCATGTCCACCACCATCACCATTTACCCCGGATGGGGCCCCACTGGTCTGTGGCGGCGGATCCCCCGCCAGCGCCGTAGTATCGATGGCAGCACCGTCAGCTAGACTCAAGTTTCCCGCCCCCAATCTCACCGACCCGGCCACAATCTTCGCATTGCGCCCGATCCGGATTTCACCCGTAAGATTGATGACGAGGGAGCACCCTGCCAGCGGGCAGCTGAGGACCACATCCGGGTAGACCACGAAGCTCCCATTCGCCTTCACAAAGATGTCCTCGGAGAGTCGCACGCTGGTATGGACCTCGCAGAGGCCGTCGAAGTCGCCGGTGCCGCCCAAGTCACCCTCACATGAGGCCGAGGGCGGGTCCGGCGGAGAAGGAGGCGGGGATGGCGGCGCGTAGTCGTGCCACAGAGACTCCAAGTTCGAGATCGAAAAGCGATCCCCGCGATCCGCTCCGCCATCGTCCAGCCGAGGGAAGCAGGCAGCGGGGGAGCCAAACGCGACGAGGAGGAGGAGGAGGAGGACAGCTACAAAAGACGCGGAGGCGGCGACCATGGGCGGAGTTGCAACTCATCACCGCGCTTCCGCCGGAGGAGAGAATTAGGGCAAGGGACGTTTCCCCCCGCCCCGCGGTTTAGGATTTGGACGGTTTCCGCCCCCTTCTTCTTCCCTCTGCTCTTGATATTTTGGGAAAGTGAGAGCGAGAGGAAGGCGACGGGAATTGCTGGTGGCTGTCGGGAGATACCTTCTTAGCAGGGCAAGCCGTCCGCGAGGGAAACGGGGAGCCGACGAGGAGACGGGACAGGAGGCGAGTCGGCAGGAAATAAAACGGGGGCAGGAAATAAAACGGGGGCAGGATAACGACGGTCGCCGGCTCGAGCCCGCATCTGGCCGTTGCGGTTGCCTTAAGATTCGCAATTCGTCGACGGCGACGAAGCGCCCACGCGGCGACTCGTGAATGGGTCGTCGGTTGCGTTGCTGTTCGGAGAGGCACGGCGGGGACTCAGGGGAAACGGACGGTCCGTTCACGGAGTTGGATCCTCTGCGTCATCCATCCTGGTATCAGTACACATCAATCGTTAGATCGGAGATAAAATTTAAATATTGATCCCTCTTGTTCTGATTTAACGGTTGATGTGTACTGATCTAAAGATGAACTGGGGATTATGGTCCAGAGGATCCCTACTCCCGTTCGCGTCCGTGAGCGAGACCGGACGACTTAGGACGATCGGGTGCACTTGTGTATTCGCTCGCTCTCAGCGCCTCCGCTAATATGTCCCCAGGCCAACACGAAAGAGGTAAATTACGGGTGACTACTAGTCATTAGTGCAAATAGTTAAGATATGGAGGAGGTATATGCTCAGACACGCTAAGTTTCGACCTCTATACCTCATGTTGTAACCATCCATGTTTTAACCATCGCACCGCTCTGAAAGGACACAATCGGGTGCACTTGGCTCGAACCGATTGTTGTCGAGCATTCATTTGTCCTCTAATTAACCGCTTTGGTTTTTTTTGTGTGTGTTAGTTTCCTTCCTCTTTGTTTACTATGAAAATATGTATAATAATTGACAAGTCAACAACCACTTACTATGTCGACACATCATTGATATAAACTAGGTAATGGCTCCATTTCTCCCAAGTTTAACTTTATTTATGATGTTAAACAAAGTCGGAAAGAATATTAAAGTCTCTTATTTTATTATTACGCGATACAAAAGTGATTTGTTCATTTTAGTATCCCTGTTAATCAGTTCTTAGGTCAATACAGAAGAAATAAATTATAGATGATTATTAGTCATTAGTGTAAATGATCAAGATATAAGAAAGGTATACTCGAATATACCGAGTTTTGATCTTATGATCTCATGTGACAAACTTCTATATCTTAATCATCGCACCGCACCACCTCGAATAGGCCTCTTATTTCATCATCATATTATAGGGGATTGAGCATCTTCGTATCTCCTCTTATAGGATTGAAAATTTATGATTGTTTAAATCAATGGTGATTGAACTCGAATGACCCTCGAGCTTAGGATTATTATGAAACCACATTTATTATACCTCTTCGTGGTTAGTCGCAACTAATTAACTTGGTAAATCTTCGGAGTAATAGTGTAATGGTAGAACGTCCTTTCTGCTAGAGTATTTAAAGATTTACTCTCAACTTTCATGAATTAACAAAAGAATTTTTTTTTTTCTTAATAGATGGTGGGCCTAATTATGTGGTAAAAGGCAACTCGCTCGCCCTGAGCGTCGCCATCAACCCGTCTCTAGGGCAATACGGATGATGTAAATCATGGGTGACTACTAGCTATTAATGCAAATTGTCAAGTCATAGGGGAGGTATATGCTCGAACGAGCCGAGTTTCGACCTCAAGACCTTAAGTGGCAACCTCTCATGCATTAACCTAATCAGAACGATGGGTTGATGGGTCACCTACTGCGAGTGCTTTTTGATTTACTTTGATGACCAGTGGACTAATCACCCTTAGAATTAGACAATGTAAGCTAGATACCGATGTGAATTAAAAAAAATAACTTGGTAGAAACAAATTTACCTTCCATTATGAAGGAACTAATAGTAACTATTTACCTTTTATTATACACTAGACTTTCACTCAATTTTATTTAATGAGATTTAATTAATCCATAGATAATGTATGATAAAAAAAATTAATTAGTATCATATATTTTTAAAATCACTTTGGGCCTTAATATTCTATTTTAACAATTTTAAAACTTAAAAATGGT